>CM038559.1:2957500-3245000 GCA_021527575.1 Ensete glaucum
AGTTGAGTGGGATTGGGGGCAGCCTAGGTGGGGGTATTTTTGGTTTGTCTCTCCTTCTGGGAGCTCCTGAGGACTGCCCTCTTGATTGATCATTCCGACCTCTTATGATCCTCCTACTTTCCAGCCACCAACATCTTGACAGGCACATATTGATTTGTGCACTGCAGCATTTCCAGTACCGTGGCCGCTCGATCAGAAACCAGAAGAATCAAGAAGGTCGAAGCCCCATAAGGAACACCTGGATCGGTAGTGAGGGATGTGCATCAGACATTCCTCAAACTTTGGCCATAAATATGCCGACAAATTGAGCAAGTGGTTCATCGCTTATGTGCGTCAAGCCGAGGAGAGATGTGGCGGTTGGTTTCAGATGGGTGCTTGCCGTGAAACTGAGTTCAAACTCCTTCGCGAGGGAATCGAAGGAGGAGATGGATAATGGCTTGAGTTGGCTGTACCACGTTCGGGTGGGCCCCCTTAGAGTTGTTGGGAAGGATCAGCATATGAGAGAGTCTGAGGTATCATAGAGAGCCATTTGGGCTTAGAAGGCTACAATGTGTTCCGATAGATCCGAGTTGCCATCGTAATGGAGGTACGACTTTAGAGCTTTCACCGACTTCTTCCTTTAACTTGGCGAAGTCCTTTTAGACCTCGTCAAGCCTTTGGTTGACCAAGCATAGTTGTTCTCTTACTAAGTCAGTTGAGTCTGAGGAGATGACGTCTAGGTCGGGAGGCACTCGAGCAACGTCTAGGGAGCGGCTTATTGGCTGTGCTGCCAAGGCGTTCATGTTTTCCGATGTAACCTTGGTAAGAGGGAGGCACGATCCCTCCTCCTCTAGTTGTTCTCCTCGAATTGGCATCAATTGGGGGACTTCCGGTTGTGGAGGTTGTCAAGGGATGCTCGATGGTTGGGGTGTCTGTCGAGGGATGCGCGGCTGTTGGGATGCTAACATATGTACTAATTGGGGATATGTGGGATGATGGTTTGCATCATCCCGGCTAACGCTTGTACCTAGTGGGTAAGGTTGAGGAAGGCTTCAACTGAAACAAGGGGAGGCACGTGGTTCGCTATCGGGGGAGAGAACCCCTGGTTGTTGAGCAGTCGCTAATAGCGGTTCGGTGAAGGCACCGGTGCACTTGTTTCTTCCAAGGGAAGGAGTGGACTCGGTCCCACTGTCTGTAGAGTTAGCAGTGGGATGTGTGTCGGATAACCGAGGTGCTCCAGGTTAGGATTGGTCGACATGAGTTCTTGCGACATCGAGCCCTTCCTCTAGATTCAAAAATGTTAGGGAACTTTGGGGTCATTACCGAGGTGTCAGCACGACTAGGTTATGCCCGTATATGTAAGTTCATCCATGTCGGTTCGGGTTGAGGTCTCCAACTCGAGTCGGTCTCACGCCTCGAGAATCTTGGCCTCGAGTAGACTTCCTGGTGCACAGCTCGGGAGGAGTTTGCCAATGGGGACCTGCGCAAAGGCCTCGTCGGGATGGAGGTACCCGATGTGACCACTTCGACGCCCAAGTCAGTGTCCTAATTTCTTTTGAGTGGCGTCAGTGTTTGTGCCTGAGAGAGCGTAAACCCCCCTAGGGCTGCCGAGAGGGGGCTTTACACTTACCGGGAGCAGCTTGACCGTACACTTGGCCTTACTACTTCCGTTACCCTGGGCGTGGCCACTCCACACGATGGGTCCGTGGGCGCAAGGGCATGGCATGAGGGTATGACACGCCATCCGGATGGTGCCACTTCGGATGCCGACATGACCACCGATCTCATCTTTAACCGCGTGGTCGTGTCTTCATCTTGGATGTCAGCGTGGTTGTCGACCTAGCATGGGCCCAGGTAAGCTGGGTTAGTTCATTATTTACCCTATCAGTACATATATCTCTTCCTAAATATATTATTTATATGATTAACCGGAATAGTGTATATAAACTAAAATGTGCCTCAAATTGATGGAATTGATGGAAAGAGAAAAAAAAGAAAAAAGTGAAGATGTGTCAAAATTGGGATAAAAAAAAATGTTAGTTAAAATAAGATGGAAGTAATTAATTTTATGCATAAAATTAAAAACATACGCCGTTGCCGGGGATCGAACCCGGGTCACCCGCGTGACAGGCGGGAATACTCACCACTATACTACAACGACTTGATATTTATCCTTTACTTAAATTCATTTAATAATAATATTCTATATTCCAACAAATATTATGATTACAATCACATAGAACGTAGAGGCAAATTGTAATTAGAAAATAAACATTAGCATCCAACCCATATCTATTCCAGCACACATCATACCCAAAGTTTAATTTCCGTAAACGAGTATGCAACTCTATCGACAATGTCCTCACATATTCACATGTCTTCGATGCATCCTCTCGTCGCCGTCGGTGTCATCTCAACGTCCCCATTAAGAACTTTAAATATTCTTAAGTTATCCTCTTATAAATAAATATATATGTCCTTAATTTATAATTTAATTCTAATAAAATCTTTTCACTCTTTAGTCATATAACCTTTTTTTAATTATTTTTTTCTCCTTCTCTTAATCATTTTTATGTTTATTAAAAAATATAAATACTCCATCTTTTAGTTGCATTAACTCATAAGATGTCATATCCCAAACCAACCCGCCAAATAGAGAGCATGAGTGTTGGGGAGAATTAGTAGTTGTAGTCTATGTAGGCGAGGGCTATGTGGAAGAAAAAAAAGCAAAAGAAGAGGGTAAAAAATAAAATTAGAGGGATTGTAAATAGTATAATATTATTTTATTATTTTAAAGAGATTATGAATAGTAAGAATGAGGTAAGCTCTAAAAGATAAGATTACTCTTATAAGATTTGCTTCCGTCACCTTTTGTTGTGTCATTTCCATGCATCATGATCGTCTACCTTGAAGGTGGAGAAGGAGGTGGTCACCATGGAATGGATCAATGGTGGGGAAGGATAATTTTATAACATATATATAATTAATTAATTAGTTATCTATCATAAATTAGGTTTTTGATTGGAACTATAATCTGAATCGATAACCTTTAAAATCCATATGATAAATATTTAAGGTATTTTATATTTTTATGGACATCTTTAATTCAAAATGTCGTTTATCATTGTTAGAAATAGTTACTTTGGGGTTTGAGTTTTTTTGAATGGAAGTTAAAATGCTTAAAATTCTTCTTTATTCCAAATAATCATCCTAATGGTTAAGTTATTATAAGAATTTTTATTTATCTCTTTCTCCTTCTACCGTGATAAGACAGATATATTGATCTCCTTATGTCAATTTATTCGTCCTATGTTACGAAAGAGACGAAGAAACGATGACATCTGTAGAACAAAACCGTGGTTTGATGACAAGGTAGGTTGAATTGGACTCGATAAGGAATGCTTGGTTGTTCTTCCACACTGGGAAAGCTTTTGCAGGAGAACTCAATCATCGTCGTCGTCATCAAGCCAAATGAAATAATGAGTTCATCGAACACAAATATGATGCAGTCAGTAGTACTGTGATAAAAGCCTTAGGGTTGAGGAGGCGCATGCATGCATCACGTTCCGCCATGGTTAGGTGGATGGTGGTTCCTTACAGGTGCGTCGATCACCTACTTATCCCCCCCTGTGGAAACTGCTTTCCCTTCTCTCTCATCTTACCACAACCTTCATATCCTTCGTTTACATCTCCTTATTCTTCTTCTTCCTACATTTGATATTTCCATTCATGTCTCTGTTCTACTTGCACTTTGGTGACAAGAGAAGGGTCATCCTTTTCATCTCTTCTATGGGCCTCCTACCACTGTCTTCTCGAGTTCTAAAGAGACGGATTCCTTCCTTGAACAGGAATCTGACACTTCATCACTGTTTAGGAATCTGCAGTTTACTGACTCGTTTGCATGGTAAGAGATTCCGTAGGAGTACGTATTGGAGAAGTCAACGGTTGGTGGGTAAAGTAACCGAGCAAATGGGTGACCTGTTCTTGTGGTCAACGGACAAAAAAACATTAACCCCAAACATACCGGAACTCCGAGACTTGAATGACCGTCTCCTTGTCGTCTTTAACCAAAGGTCAAACCTGTCGGCCAATGACCTCGAAAGCTTGTTGCGTTCATGACGACGTCCCCTCTCAGCTACTTATTTCCTTAACGTAAGATGCAACCTCAACTCCGACCCAACCATATCTTCCTATCGTTTGGTTACGTGCAGCTCACCAAACGTCTCAGGCTCTCTCAGCTACTGCATCCTACTCGCTCCTCAGATCACACACCCAACACAAGTCGAACAATGATCGAGAAGTAAAAAAATTGTTGCATCTCAAATCTCACATAACACTGAACGAGAAATGAAACCCCTTTTTATTCTTTTATCTATCTGAACATATACAGCAGCTTGTACATAAAAAAATGATGCTGGAGATGCTATACGCGAGTGATGCATGTTGCTGGTTTCCTCCTGTGATCGATGAGCTCCTCCTGTGTTCTCTAGGGTGCAGCATCAGGCCATGACATCTCGCTGCAGCGGACGAGGAAAGAAAGAACATGTTATGCATGAGATGTCGTACGGTAGAGAGAGAGAGAGAGAGAGAGAGAGAGAGAGAGGCAAAAGGTGATCTAAGAGTCTTACTCTATGATATCTTTCCAGCCAAAGTGACTGTCGTGGGTATCCAACTTCATCAGGTTGTCCCAGCAGGCCTCGAAGGGTTCAGAGGCCAGTGCGTTGACGCACAGGATATCGCTTGATTGGACCAGGTCAATGTTCTTGGTCTCGGAAGAGGCAGAGACCAGTGGATGGGTCGAGCTCGACGCCGGAATGGAACTGGTGCTACTGACGTTGCTGATCTCCGTGCTCGGCTCCTCCGTTCTTGAAGCATCTGATGCTGTAACTGCTGCTGCGTCCGATGGAAAGCTGTGCTTGGGTGTAGTAGGCTGCAAGCCAATATTGTTCAGGTAGTGACTCAAGATCGAGAGGTTTGGGGTCATCGGAATCGAGCTCTGCAGGCTGAGCGAGCCTCCGAGACCGCCCGCGATCTGGCGGCTCAGCTGCAGGAGATCGCTGGGTTGGTAGTTCCCGAGAGAAGGCGACCGGAAGAGGTTCATCAGGTCCACGTTCGGAGTGCCGTAGCTGCTGGTCAAGACCTGAATCAGGCTCTGCACCAGCTGCAGCTTGAGCAGGTGCGCGACGTCGGCCTGCAGCTTGAGAGCGTTATCCAAGTGGCTGGGGGTACCACCAAGACCACCAGCCGAGAGCAGGCTGGAGAGGCCGGTTAACAGATTGAGGTTGGTCGCCGGCCGATGCGTCACCGGATCGATACCCATCCGGATGAGCTTCTTCCTCAGGTGCGTGTTCCAGTAGTTCTTGATCTCGTTGTCCGTCCTCCCGGGCAGCTTCGTCGCGATCGAACTCCACCTGCGTGCCAACAAGAAACGCACGCGTTCGGTCAAGACCGATGGGGAGATGAGTCGATGGAGGAGGTAGCGAGCCATTACTTGTTTCCGAGCACGGAGTGCAGGTGGATGACGAGCTGCTCTTCCTCCTCGGTGAATTTGCCCCTCCTGATGTCAGGGCGCAGGTAGTTGGTCCACCGCAGCCTGCAGCTCTTGCCGCAGCGGTTGAGACCGGCGAGCTTGGGGATCCGCTGCCAGCTGCCGCGCCCGTGCTTCTCCACGTACTCAACCAGCTTACTGTCCTCCTCCGGCGTCCACGGCCCCTTCTTTACCCCTCCCGTCTCGTCTCGGTTGGAAGACTTCACCATTGGTGCTGCAATCCAAAGGATTCCACTGTTGAGTTGGCTGACAACACATGTATACACACACACACACACACAAAGAGATGGAAGCAAACCTAATGGTGGAGAGAACTCCACACAAACAAGGGTTGGAGTCTAAACTCTGTTTCAGCTCGGGTTGTGATGGGATTTTATAGAGTTTCCTGCTTACGCAAACAAAAGGAGAACAGTGACCAACATCAATAATAATTATTCTCCTACTTGCTTGCCCTCATTAATGGATAAACACTTGCATGCTTGTATTTTTTGGGTAGAAACGAGACACGTACTATATAGTATGTTCATGCATGCAGACAAATCAAATGACTGTCTTCCTAGTATATATATGGTTATCATATGGCTACAATATATGGAGCTTTGAAGGTGAGGGAGTGAAAGGGCCTTCTGGGGAGGGAGATCGACATTTGCTGACACGATTGCAGGTGAGTAGCTGAGGATTAGGTTTTGCCATGCCATTTGAAGAGGGGTTAACAGTCAAGAACTCACTGTTTGTTTTCCAAGGGAATTATTGGCTCAGAAAGAACAACCTGTTCCACTGCTGCTCTGCAGTTCTATTGGGGGTTCAAGGATCGAGTTAAGTGATCCTAATGCAGGCTGCATAGCTGTTGAATAATCTGCAATCGACACAAAACAATGTAAAACATTTCTTTAGAAATTAGCTCAAAACAATACAAAGACTGGGTTCATTATAAACTGCTATCTATCACACTACTGATGGTGGGTGTTCCCTATATGCAAAATTAGCTAATTAATTAAAACAAGAGCAAGAGTGAGAGAGAGTTTTAAATAGGAGTCTTTGTTTTCCCACAGAAATCACTCTGGAATTGCCTGTTGGATTCTCTAGTTGACCAACATAGACTCCACCAATCATCTCTGCAGGCTGAGATCAACTTGCGGTATTCTTTGACATCGCTTGCTTTGATGGGAATGCCTTCTTCATGACCTGGTGTTGTTATGCATGCGTGTCTGGCTCTTGAGCTCCTACATGCATCACTATAAGAACAAACCATTTTTGTAATGGATGAGCATGAGACACCCCACCATAATTCATAATAGCTCAGCCCAATCACAGGAGAGTGTGTGTGTGGCAGATAAAGATAGTGTGGTGTTTGAATCAGGATTGGCCGGATACATTCCAAGATTCTTTGCATTGTTTAGTAAGAAAGGGATGACTTCGACGATGAAGACATATATTATGTGATACCAATCATAAGCTAATGGATAGAAAGAGTTCTGATCACTTGTACTTGCAGGAGGGCGAGAAGGAACAGTGATCTACCGATGGATGCTCGGATTCATACATGTTTTGGAAGAAAACTAAGCTCTATCCGCAAAAAACGATTTCACAGTTAAAAAAAGTGTTTTAGCCATGGAAGCCATCTTGAAAGCCTGTTTGTTCTTCAGTGGCATACAAAAGCTTTGTCAATTCTTTGCAGAAAAGAAACATGATGTGCAATAAAAATGCTCTGGAATCAATCCAGTTCATGCTGTACCACTTGGCAAATGTGTTGGCGTTCAAGGAATGTGGAGTGACCGTACTTTGATTTGCAGCAGCAAAGTTTTCAAACTTCCAACCACTTTCTTGCTTGTTCAGCTCAGCCATCATCCAAATCTGAGACTTGGTATAATCCACCACCATGAATCATCAATACAAATTGACTAATTTGTCAAGCCAAGACCAGTATTGCTATGATGAGTTGGATGAAACAAACCACTGATGAAGATATCAGTTATAGTGTTCTTTTCTCAGAAATATTTCAGCCATTTTCATGTCATTAATCAAGCATTTGGCATCTAAATTTGATCATTCAGTGGCTTTTGTAGATTTTATTAGATTTTTTTTTTCTTCTTCTTTTTAGGTCACCACTGTCGTCACCCATCAGCATCATGAATCATCAAATGGGGGAAGCAGGGCTCTGCATTCCTCCTTGATCTCAGTGTATGGTTAGGCTCCCTTCACCAAACAAGTTGTTAAGTACAAGAGTCTTTTAGTGCCCATCATGCTTATTGGTCCAAGCCATGGCCACTTGCAATAATAATAAACACACAAGGAACATGAGTTGTGAGGACATAACCCATCAATGCCATTTCTATAGAAATCTTGTCTCATGACATTGTATTCACAATCATTCTGTTACATGCTAATCTTAATAAATCCAGATCTTGTGTCCAATTAGAAGAAGTTTGCATATGTTTGAACAAAGCAAGAGGATATAATTTTGTGACACAAACACAGATTAAAACTTTCAATTCTTTTCGGTTTCGTGTTGTGGTGTGCAAAGTGTTATGATGTTATTGTTGTAAACAACATTGTTTTAGGAAGAAAAACTTGTTGTTTACCGGTGAAATCCTTCTTACTCTGCTACTTCTCAGTATCTACTGCACCATCTTTGAGAATTGTTTAGAAAAACATATAAAAATAAAAAAGTAAACAAAAAGTTGTTTTACTTTGATTTTAGAGAGTGAAATTTAATTAACAGTTGCCTACTTCTAATCTGTGGCGTCGACTGCATTAGAAATAAATGTCATTTTGAACCAAGTGAATTTTTACCCTACTCACTGAATTTTTTATATTCATGATTAGCAAATAAAAATATTGAGTTCATGTGTCCTTCTCATGGAACCAATAGTCAGTCATTGGCAGTCTTAGTATATTCCAATTGCCAAAACCAAAAGCAAGCTTGTTTTTTATTTGCCTCCTTCCTCATTGATGGGGTTATCTTATTCTTTTGATTTCTTTTTATGATAGATTCAATCACAAAAAGACTCATCTTGGCAATCATTGGGAGAGATAAATGAATCCTCTTCAGTAGGTCTCCATCAGACAAAGCCTTCCTGCATATACATACAAAAGCTGCTCTGATTAAGATGTCTTCTGTTCAGAATTCAATATATTATTATTATACACATCTTTAAGCACAACCAGCAATTAATAAGTCAAACTGAAATGAGCAATTCTTAACATCTTGTGGAGTTAAATTATACTTAAGTAAGCAAGTAATTTATGCAAAACAGGGGAACTGCACTGGTACAAAATCAATCTAAATTATGCTGCAGCTTTGACCACTTCTCTGGTTCATCAATGACACACTATTTCTTGAAGTAGTAGAAAACTCAGATGTCATAGGTTTGACTAGCATAAGAAATGTTGTTGTTAGGTAAGAATTGGTTGAGGATTGGTGCCATCAAGTTCAAACTTCAAAAGAAGGTGAGACAAGATTGTTAATTCTTTCACTCAAGTAAATGTGGAATGTCTTCCTTGATTGACTTCAGATTGATAACATTGTCAGTTTGAGGATTTCAGTTGATGATGCACATCAACTGAAAGAACTGTTGTGTTACATTCTTTGGAGTGCTTGATAGAATGTAGTCTTGATTTACATGTGCACCTCTTGCTTTTCCTAGTCTCAGGAGTAGTTTGCACAATTCTACCTACACATGGAAAATGATTCAGTGGCTTTGATAAAAAGATGACAAATGTAGTTAGTTGTTCATAGATTATTATCATCAAGAAATTAATTTCTACCCTCTTCTGGGAGTATGATCCTGCAATTTGGAATATGTTGAATGGTATGATTTGGTTTAGACTTGCTATCTTCACTCCAGCACAATTGCAAGGTTTGATGAAAAGAACTAAGCTTTGGCTTCATAATTACATTTCATATTATATTGTTACAAAATATAAGTCCAGTTAGGTAGAACAATAAAACCTTAGTATCCACTGTATGATATCTGTCAGTAATCTATAATCTAATGCATCCAACCTTGAGAAGAGATAAAGAGTCTGAGTTTGAGAAATTGCTATAGTATGCATATCTTTTTTTCGGTTTCTATTAAAAATGATGCCACCAGATTAAATGTAAATAAATAGCTTGATATCCCACATTGTCATGCATAGTTCTGCTATTCTTCTCAATCACCAGAACACAAATGACACACTGCAATTTTTTTTGTTGTTGTGCAGCCTAGATATCCAAATCAACTTTTATTGCAAAGTGATATGTTGAACATAGTGGTAAACTAGCTAAGCCAAGTGATGCTATCCTTAGGAACAAGCTTTGTCTTCAAGTCTCTTGGGTCACTGTTTGATGTAGTCTTGGTATGGAATACCACAGTAGTTACATTAACACAGTGGCATTCATCATGCTAACTCAGTCTGAAAACTGAGAGATTAGCACTTAACTTTGGGGTTCCTTTTGTAATGATGGAGTTTTATGTGACCATCAAGCCAGAGTTGGCAATCAAAGACAAAAAAAAAAATACTACCAGCTTTTATGCTCTTTGATGTCCTACACCAACTGTTGTGATGAGCAACAGCAAATGTGTGCTGTTCAACAGAGGCTTGGCATCAGCTTTCAAAAGCTTCATCTGCATGGATTCTTTTTTTTGTATCATACATAATAAAATAAGAGAGAAATAGTTGAGGACAATCTTAAATCTCATAAATCTTGAGACTAGAGTACATATATCTCTTCCTAAATATATTATTTATATGATCAAATGCTTGATGGGAATAGTGTCTATAAACCAAAGTGTGCCTCAAATAGATAGAAAGAAGGAAAAAAAAAAAGTAAAGATGAGTCAAAATTGGGATTAAAAAAATACTAAAATAAGAGAGGTAGTAGAGGACAATTTTAAATCTCATAATTCTTTATCTCTTCCTAAAAATATTATTTAGATGCTTTAATGCATGATGGGAATGGTGTATAGAACCAAAATGTGCTTGAAATTAATGAAAAGAAAAAAAAATGTGTCAGTTAAAACACGATGGAAGTAAATATTTTTTACGCATTAAAAAAAGGGGTCGCCGTTGCCGGGGATCGAACCCGGGTCACCCGCGTGACAGGCGGGAATACTCACCACTATACTACAACGACTTCGTTATGTAATAATCGTATTTAACAATTACTTAACATTTTAAATTTGTTTACTAACCAAGATTCCATATTGCAATTAATATTATGATTATAGCAAATTATCCTATGATAACATTTCCTTTCACGTGCACCACGCGTGCGATAGTTAAAAGAGTGAAGTGAGAAATGTTACCGTTACCTGCTTTCTGATTGGGCCCACAAAGCCACGTAGATCCGTCAAATCATCGACCAGGTATACGGAGAGGTTTATAACATAACGGGCTGAGAAAGAAAGCGTTTCTCCTGATATAAACCCTTTGTGCTCCCCTTCGGCGTCGACCGCGGAGGGAAAGGCGCGGCCGGTGTTCATCTGCGCTCACTCGTCTCGGGTCCGGCGTCTTCCTTTCCTTTCGTCGTATTTCTTGAAGTTTGTTTTGGATCTTTGCATCTCATCCGGCTGTTCTTTTTGGATCTACAAAGAACGATACTTATGATGGAACGATTTCCTTTCCTGTTGTCCGCCGACACCCGATCGTTCGAGTCCTAATGCTAATAACGTTTATCTTTGAGAGGGTTTGGTCCGCCGTCGTTCGATGTGATTTCTTGCGACGACAGATCTACCCGCGTTTCCTTTCTTCTTCTCTTTCTTGATGGTTTGTTTCGATCTTTGCGTCTCAACGGGTTAGTCTTTTTTGGATCTGCAAAGAACGATTATTCTGATGGCATAGTTGTATTCGTCGTCCGTCTTTTTGGGTCGGCCAAGTCCTGATCATTTGAGTTTTAGGGTTAATAACTTGTAGTCGTGAGAGGGTTTGTTCCACCATCTGTCGATGCGATTTCTTGCTATGATTGATCTACTGAGTGGTTCTTTGTTGTTGTTGTTGTTGCTGCTGCTGCTCCACGAGCCTTGAGAAATGTGCACACTCCTCTGTGAGATGATGGGGGTCGGTGCTGCCAAATTAGGAAGAAGATTGTGTACGGCCGATATGACTCAGAATTTGTAGTAAATGAAATGATGACTCAAATGGTCGGTAAGCAACAAAAACATCTGTGGTATTCATTTAACGTGGGTTTTGAAAGAACAAATGCGGCTATGTCAATCAATTCTTGTAGAACGATGTTTTCCATTATCATTTATTTTTTAGGTTGGTGAATTGTCATGCAAGATTAGCTTGTGGAAGGGTAGATCAACCATCAATTGATGTTAATATGAATCTAGGGCTTATCTTATAACTCATTTAAATTTTGAAGAGTACTTAAGTATGCTAAGATACATGTTTTATCTTGGTCGGAAACCAAGAAGACTGTTTGCGGAATACAATTAGAAAGACAAATTGGATCAGTGGCAGCCCAGTGGATGCTCTCATTTGACTAGTGAGATCTCCCCTCGGCTTATCTTCTTATAAGTTCCAAACAATTGGAACTTATGGCTTGTTGCTGTATAGAGTATCTTAATACTTTTGTTGCACGATTTTTTTCGTCTGAACTCTAGGGGTTCTCATTAGGTCCTTTTACACCTTTTGTTCCAGCGAGCAGCAAGAGTAAAGAACATCCATAGCCTTCTAGGCCTTGTGTTAGACTGTGGTTCATGATTGTGAATATTGTTCATCTGACCAACCAATTTTCTTCCGGCGCGATAGACATTTCTTGTGAACCCCAAGTGTTTGTGAACTTCTTTGCTACTACATTTGACTTTTTTTCTCCATGTTTCTACATATCTGCAGATTATTGATGTATATGTGGTTTTTGCAATCGCCACAGCAATTATTCAGGTAAGAGTTTGCAATTCTTTCTGTCATGATTTGCTTACTCTACCATGGATCTTATTATGACAAGGAAAATTATTGTTGACTCTTTGGTTTGATCATTTTACTTAATAGTATTGTTTCTCCTAAAACAAACTAGATTTTATTTTTGGAACTTGTATGCTTCTCATTTGAGACTTGGAGCTTGTACCAGATATATAGATATATTTAATCGAAAATGTCATACTAATTATTGGCAACAAAAGAAGAGTATGTTGATTTTTCAAGAGACTCAGGGGAGTTTATTTTGGGAAATTACTTCTTCCATATGTTCAATTGACAGCAACATTGGTTTCTAGATTTTTGAAAGTTTTAGGCCATATGCAGATGAGATTTCAATAGGATAAATCTTTTATTTGATCATTATTTTATGATAGTTAAAGACAAGAAAGAAATATGAGATGAGATAAAAGTCCATGCAAAATAGATGGTTGAAGTTTGATAATTTGGTGGCCATTAATTCATTTACAAGGAAGCTTGAATATAAGATGCCCTCATTGGTTTCTGACGCCACCTAAATTGAAGTAATCAAAGTCCATAGATAGTTTTAGCTTTTTAGTCATTGTTCCTCTGTTGAAAACAAGTTCTTGCACCAAGAAATTGGGTCATCGAGGTAAAAGCCATAACAGAATGGTGAAATTGGGAATCAAATCAACCTAGATTTTATTTGGGATCTTAGACATATATATATATATATATATCTGGGATTTGCATCATTCTATACATTTTAATTGGGAAACAAATCCAAAATTTTAATCCTGTGTTTAGTAGGAATTTATGCATTGGAGGTATGTTAGGTTTTTCTAAAATAAAACCTTTTGTTTTTTGGTTGTCTTCTGCTTGCATCTCATTCATCCACCTTTTCTTCCCACTGTCTTTCCATATCATTTGTCTTCGGTTACCATTATTTATGGGAAGCTAGTTGATAATTTTGGCATCATACTTTTTCTTTATACTTTTTTTTTAATACTCATTTTTATGTTCATCTTATTTGTCTTACAAGATGGAGATGGAGATGGAGATCGATAAAGATATTATTCATAGAGCAAAAACAATATGATTAAAATAGCAAGGGATGTCAGAAGCCTTGTGTGATTATAGGATATGATTGAGATTAAAAGAAAAATAGAAGATAGTTTTGTGAAAGTTTTATATTAAGCTTAGTCTAATAATATCAATTACATTGATATGGAGAAGTTATGATGAGGAACAGATTGGTGGAATTTATAAAATAAAAAAAAAGGTCAAATAAGTAACGAGGGGGAACCTTAAGGAAAGCTAGATTGTGAATTACAGAAGAGTAATAATGTATAAGCAGTGCTGTCAAAAAAACTCTCAAAAAGTAGCAGCAATACGAAAACTGCAACAGTATCATTGTTATCATGAGACAATGATAAATGTATCATTGTTATCATGAGGAAGAAAGAAGAGAAGCAGCGGTAGCGTACCTACCTAGGATTGAACGCAAAGAAGAGGTCTCCTGATTTTTTTATTTTTTTTATTTTTTATTGTTTTTTCTTCAACTGGAGAGGGCCACCCAAAACAGGTGGCCAATGCTCGTAGGTAGTGGGAGTGGGTGCAGGTCTGGGCTGAACCTTCTTACTCCTTGGGAATTAAGCTTTGGGCCTGGCAGGAACTACCGCCTCTGCAATTCGGCTGATTCTTTTTTTTTTTTTTTTAATTGGATGGAGCAGAGTTTCTCGGCGGACCGGTGAACAATCTGGTAGGTACGGAAACAATTGTTTGGTGTTAGTGCTTTTTTCTTTTTTTTTTTGTTACAATATTAATACATATGGATGATCAGCATTGACATCTTTAGAATAATACAGATAAAAGAGCCCTTTCGCGCTGCACACAAAGAGAGGAGAATCTTAAAACTCAGTAAATAAAAGAGCGCTGCTGTGTATTTGCAAAATTGTCAAAAAAAAAATTAAAAATTAAAAACTGTCGCCAAATACACACATACTTCTCACATTTTTCTTTTTCTTTCCAAAATTACTCAGATTACGGTGTTTTGCCATCATCATCATCGACTGAGTTGCTAAAATTCTCGCTGTTGTCCATCAGTCCCCCAACTGAAATAAAAGCAAAGAAACAGAAAAGAAAAGAAAAACTCTGATTTTGATGATTATGGGAAAAGAAAAGTATTGTTGGATGAACTTCCTATTCGGTAAGCAAATTACTGAAGAAAAAAAAAAATGCCATGATAGTAGTTATCAACTCACCTCCGCGTCTCAACCTAGAAATCCTCAAGGACTCCCACCATTCCTGGTGACCACCATCAGATGTGAAGCACAAAAAAAGATGGCACTCATTTTGTTGAAGAACATCAAGTATCCTGAAAGTTATGAATTGGGACGACATCTGATGACAAAAGTGTGCCCCGGAAGCCTTCCTCCGCTTGTCTGGAGTCAAACTTTTGTGCTGAAAGTTCATCTGCAAAAAGCAACGGGGGGTGGGGGCAGATAAATCATCACCGGCAATTTACACAATTTTGTCAAGTATCTCAGCTTATTATTACCAACCAGCTATGTCACGATTCTCATATATCTCTGAGTCTGTGACCCAGAGAACATCTCCTGGAAACACATTCTTGTCAGCAAGCGTGGCAGAATCACCATCAATCTCTGTGGAACCTTTGTGAAGCTTTTGGTTCTCCTTGACAACCTTTTACAAGTTCAAAAAAACAAAAACAAAAAAATTGATGAGTCAAGGAGGGAGACTTGTCAGTCATCGAAAAATTCTTGCAAATAAAGAAAAGAAAAGAAAAAAAGAAAATACTAGACATATATGGTAAATCTATTCTCAAGCCCTGCATTGGCAAAAAGCCTTGAGCAATTGGCAACCCTGTCTTTTAACATGGAAGTAAAGCATAAGCAAGATCAACATATATCTAGACAACATTTGAGGTGCTATCAAAATGTTATTTGCACATACCCCAAAAGCTTCCCAAATCATCATTTTCAACTGGTAGATGGATGTCGTTCCTGAAACTCTTAAGTTGACCGAATTACCAAATGATGTTTTCCTGGATCGCTTGGAAGTGCGACGATCTGGCTCAGACGCAGATGCAGAGGCTTCCATGACGGACTTTGGAACTTCCTTTCCACGCACAAGATACACACAAATAGCTTCATCACAATAATTGAGCTTGCGCATCAATTCGCAGCTCTCTCTTTCTCCAATACAATATTCACATGTCTGCATCATAGTATGTCCCAATTAGCAAATAAAAGTGGTCTGCGATGAAAAAGCTTCCAGTGATCAGCCAGAACTACTAAACATTGTGAAAAATAATTGCTGAGACTCAATTAGCCATAAAACAGAACTTCTTACTGATTGATTGCGACAAACATGAATGACAGTTTTCAAATTGATTAAATGTCATTTGATGCTCTGTGATCCTTGAATTCTAAGTGGTTCATGTGCTGAATATGCTGTATGAGATAATTCTTTAGTTAAGAAGACAATTGACAACTTCGACCTATATTCAGACAGAAGCAACAAACAAAAAATGCATTTCAACATCAGAAGAAACCTGAATTGCATTTTTATAGGTAAATATCCAATACACAAAGAAACAGAGAAGGAATTTCTGAAGGAGAACACCAACAAAAAAGCAAACTGAGAAGTCCAAGTGAAAGAACACTCAGTAGCTGTTGATCAAAGCTAAAACCAACAAAACTAGAAGAACTAATTGCATTGGCCAAAGATTGCAGCAAAGCATGACAATGGTGAACTTAAAGCAAATAAGATTTTTTTAGTATAACACCTTTTGTCAAGAGACAGAAACAGTTTGTAAAAAAGATAAACCAAGTTATATTTGTTGAATGATCAATATCGCATATGATGATCCAAAATATTTAAATGCATAAATCAGTCATTATTCACTAATCTTTCAACTTTATCAGGATTTGGAAATGGCTTTTCAGATTGCAAGCAATGATCCTGTAACAATCTTACAAGAAATCTGTTCAAGCATAGGAAGGTGATAAGCTATCAGACAGGTGGATCTTACGTACTGTGGCCATAGAAGATTTTAGTATGCTGCAAATAGAAAATGAACACAAATCACATGATGTTGTTACATGTCATGGTGGAACCACTTGAATAAGGTTCTGCTAATAATTATAATATTAATACCAGGACATGTCTTCATTTCCAGTAAGTTATGGATTAATTACCATTAAAATGCTTTGTGCCTTTACCTCTGGATAAGTTTTAATAAGCAACTTTCTAGCCTCCAAGCCATCATTTGCTTCATCAGTTGAGTGGTCCAAATCCTCATCCAACATTGGCATGTCGTCACAGGAACCACTAAATTTATTTGCAGGGCTGCTCAGAACTACAATTTCAGCAGATATGCCCTTGTCCTCTTTAGCATTCCACTCTTCGCAAAATAGTGACCAATCCATCTCTGTAATAAGTACTAACCCATCTGTCTGCAGATCATATATAAAGGCAAACCTTAGAGTAGGAAGAAAAAAACCCTAACATGTAAGAGTACTAAATAAGATGAAGTCCAGATTGGCAATCAAAACTTATGTAACTGACAAAAAAAAAAGAGGAGGAATATAGTCATGCATATTGTTTCGTAGCTTATATATTTTGTTGAATGATGTTTCAGGGATTATTGTACAAGGTAGCATTTGACAGAAAAAAAACATTGAAGTAACTAGGTAACTTATCAATAGAAGATCATTATGAAACAAATAAATACCAAGATTATCAAAATAAATCTTGGTGAGTACAATCAATCACTATAATCCCAAATGCCCACCATTTAGATTGAGTCAGTAATTCTTAAAAAGTGTTATTTTTAATTTTGATTTCCAAAGATCAAAATCCCAGCTCAGTAAGAATTTTGTAAAACTTATCTCGTGGTATATTTTTGAAGGTGGGGTACAGAGATCCCACCATTAAGTGGAAGGAACTTAACCAGTCAATAACAACGGATCCTACTGAAAGAATTGCCAAAAACAAGAAGCAATGTCCTGCCGGAGATGAGAAAGCTATTTTGTTGCAGCAAAATGACATTGGAAACACACACAAAATTCATTCAACATTCCATCAATATTCAATTCAAATGGAGGATTCAGTATACAGAAGGACAGAATGCAATAGACAATCTTACAACTATTAATTAGGTAAACATTTTATCAGCAGCCACATGATTTAGGACTTCATAATTACAAAAATATTGGAAACAGATTGGTCATTTCTTTGGCCATTTGTGGTTCACAACAGTACACTCTTTTGTTAATGTAACCATAGGTCAACTATTTTCAATTATTTTAATTAAGGCTTTAAATACATGTTTCCTAAAATTACAAATCCTAATATTTTCTTCAATAACTCAGGACTCACTAACCATGTTTTAATGTGTGACTTTCCTTATTAACATGATGGTCTCTCCCAGTCTCTTTCACTCCTTCAACCTCTCCAATGAAATGGCCTTTCCAACAGAACGACGACATAATTTTTAGTGATCACTTATTCTTGACAGGTACTGCCAAGAACATATCAAAGACAAAATTAGTGAAGGGTTGTTCCTTTTGTGCGATGACACTCTCTTTTCATAAGGTAAAGCTTCAGATTTAAGGATGCCAAAGCAACCATAGTTTATTTTGCTCTCTTAAGATGTTTGAGATTTCCAAGCCAACTAAATGACAAAAAGATGCACAAATTCAAAAGACTAATGTCAAATATATAAGGTCAGAGATGTCATTCAATTGGATTCACAATACCAAATCATTCTTCAAAACTTGGTCAAGTTGAATAATAGAATAGGCTTCAAGTGGATGGTCTAATACCAAAATACCTTAATATAGTTTTGACAAAGATAGAAAAGCAGGTTGTCTCTAGCCAAAACAAGATGGACAATGTTTTACATTAGCCACATTTGGACAAAATTTCAATGTATTCGCCTTGCTTACAAGAGAAATTTGGTGAATATGAGCAAGTTTCAGTTTGAAATAATGCATATTAAATGGTCCTGACTTTCTAAGAAACTTTTATTTAAGGAAGAATGTCTACCAAATGGTAATCTAGTACAAGGAACAACCTCAAGCATAGTTGCACATGCAATTTGGCTCAAACTAATCCAACTTTTAAGAACAGAAGATATACATGATAAAACAGGATACTAAAGCATTACCTGATAAATTCTAGTAGCTTATCTTGAACAATCAAATCTTAACAATCTCAAGATGTGATTCTTTGATTGTTTGATCTCCCTAGCTTTTGTAAATCATTCACAATTTCATATCACTGAAGGTTCTCAAGTTGGTTTGAGATCTTAGATTTTACCAAAAGAAACACATTACTGTACAGTCATCTAGTGTCAGCAAAGAGATGTAGTAGAGGTGACAAAGGATTTGATACTTATCAAATATTGAAAAAAACATATGTAGATACAAATGTGGAAATAAAATATTAAAGAGATACTAAATTTTGTAGCTTATATGACAGAAATGGATTCAAATAGGATTTAAGGTGGATGCAGATGGAAATATTAAGTGAATCAAATATGTCATCAACAAATTTTTAACGCACCAATTAAAACCTATAAACGGTATGTGTTGAATAAACAGGACATGAAAGAGCATATGAGAAACAAAACAAAAGGACAAAAAAATGACAGAGAAAACATAATGTAATACCAAAACACAATAGAATATATTTTTTATTAGATTAACATAGGCTATTTAATACTTGAGATATAGTTGGAATTCAGATATCTGAAAATATGTTTAACTCAAACCATAACCATACCTATATCAGATGATATTGCAGAGCAAAATTCAGATAACATGGAACTACTACCCCTGCACATTTAGCAGATATTATTTGATCAACTTTCATGGCTATCAAGAAGCCTTGATATCCATTAAACCGCCTACCAATATTCTAAATGATCTAAAGACCACAAGCACAAAATGTTTTTAAAAGTTTTAGTGGTGCTAGTTATTTTCTGAAGAAAAAATGAGAATGCAAAGAAAGCATCATCAAGGTAAAGCAGCAATGAGACACGCAATCTCCTCGTCTATGCAGCAATACATGTATTGTATAATGAAGAAACAAGAGCCATGTAACAGAAAAGGCACGAGGCATTTTTACTTACAGTAGACATTTTCTGGGTGATGACACCACGCTTGCAAACTAGTTCAAGAGGCCTTTCAAGCAACCGGGAATGCTGCATATAAAGTGAAGTTATTGAGATTAGGAAAAAAAAGCATAATAGCTTGTCTTAAAAGTATAATTCATTAAAAGTATAATCACCTGCTAGCTATAGGGAAAAAAATGTTAGTTGGAACACAGCATTTTTAAGTATATGTGTGAAACAAAGAAATATCTTATCTTAAGAAATTACCTTACTGACAAGCATTATCATGAAACATATAATAGAAATTCCATTAATTGTACTTCATTTTTAATTAAACATAATGTTACAACAATATCACCTGGTATGCACAACATTGTGTTCCCTGTAGCTCATTAGAAACTGATGTCACCATCTTAACTATGAACAGATGCATTTATTACTAAAATATCAATCTTAAAATCCACACAGTACAAAAGAAAGTATCTATGGTCTCTTATAAAGATACTAAAGGACTAACTAACATCAGTTGAAAATACTCATATAATGTATTGAACAGCTATTCGTGGCGTTATGTTCTTACAAACTTAGAAATAGAATAAAAATCAAAATCAAAACCTATCATCATATTTTTAATATATGACACTTACAAGGTTTGCCATATCAATTAACAAGAACAAGTGACATTATTTTTAACTCAAGAACAAGTGTCATTATTTCAGAACAAGATTTTCTGAAATAAAATACAAAATACCCTTCAATCCACACGAGTAGATTTATGGATACAATTCCCATGACACTTAAGGAATAGAAATTTAATTGGTTTCTCAAAGACATCAATTAACAAACATAAATGATGATGCTATGATTGACATAAGCATAAAGGATGATGGGAACCTTCTTGTCATTATCATTAATACTCCAGCATTAAGTATGTGTCAGAAACGACATACCTTTGCTTCATTAATTGCTGGGAAATTTTATACACTATATTGAACAAAATTAGGCATCTTCCTAAACAGAACCGATTGATTATTATTTGTGGTATGGCTCAATGAAATGAAGATCTGACACCAACAATAGACACAGCCAATATTTTAATTTCCATCAGCAAACTCTATGCCAGTAACATAGAATGAAACCATCATATCACCCAATACTATATGAAATGGGTTGTACGTACCAGTCCAACAAATTGCCGGACAAGCTCATTTTTGGAAGTGCCCAATTAAGGGTATGTGTACATATTAGTACACCTCCTATATTGGCCAATATGGCCAAAACTCGACTGTCACTGACCAATACAGATCAGTAATGGTAGAAATTCGATTGTTGGGCCCTATTTTGACACTTTAAAACCTCCCTCTCCCCCATCTTTCACTCACTCTCAACCGCTCTCTTTCTCACTTGTTCTCACAATCTCACTTGTTTAATCTTCCTAATCAAGGATTAGCGAATCTCAATCTCTTGATTAAATAAAAGATGAATTGGGACATGGAATCTCTCTCATTAAGGAATTTAGCTTTCTTCAGTGAAGGACTGTGCGACAAAGTTGTTCCTTGACTGATCCAAAAAGATAAATTCATAACTAGGAAGGGCAGAGGTCTTTGGTGTCCCTTCCAGTCAAGAATTGGGGCCTCACAATCACTAACTTTTCTCTCATGCCTTTCTTCATTCATGGTTTGGTTCGATATTCTGGTGTCCTAGGCATAGAGGAACCACACCAATCCATCCCGAACTTATATTCATTTATGGCTGAGATACACTTTATTTAAATATAGCTTATACACCAAAAAAATTACGAGAAAAAACCTAAAACAGGAATTATGGTCTGTGTATCATAACTATGATATACAGGATTGATATGCCTGTTCAGCACGATACGTGGTCCTTGCATGAAACCTCATGTCACTGACATTATGCACAAGGACTTCCCACAAATCCAAATCATGGCATAAGCATAATTTCTTGACCATGAATTATCACATATCCACACTTTTTTTTTTGTAGTTGTGGTTTTCATAAATTTTCTCTTCTTAGCTCACAATGGCCACCAATTTGGTAACTGCTAACACAAACACCTTCTAATCCAATAATTCCATCAATGATATACACTATCTCGGTCTAGATTAAATTTGATGGTCTGATGGTTGTATCGCTACTCATTGTGTGCTGCTTCTCGAAATGCAACAACCCATGTTTGTGTTTCTGCAAAAAACTGGGACCCACAAACTCTAGCTGCAACCTTTGTGACTTATGTTCATGTTGGCAAGATCTTGTGACATGGGATCTCTAAAGAAAGATCCTGGTGCCACCAACATCCACCAGAAAATTACCTCGGCTTTTAAAATTTTAAGAGCATCCCTCTTTCTCTTTATTGTCTTACGTGTATTGTGTTACAAACAAGGTCTAATGCTGTTCCTAGATAAATCACAGGGGTGGTTAAATTGGGCTATAGCTCAACCTCAATGACCAGATAAGTGAGAGATCTTATGCCAGATAATTAGTTTGTTGGTTCCATCATTGTACCGGGGCCTAATATTATGAGGAACCAATTGAAGTTGGATTGGGCCATTTCACAAACTCAGAAATTCGCAAGCATATGGTCCATGAGTTGTAGTAGAGACTAATTTTGCTTGACAAGTCCCATCCATGTGTTGGACAGACATGGAGAATATAATATAGACCAATATCTATAGATCTTATTTTTTCTAAATTCAATAACTTCAATGAAAAATATTCATTAACAACAATATCCTCTAAACAGATTATGGTGGCAGTTCTCATTATGGTTTGAAATTTTGTTTATTGGACCCGTAATTGTCCTATGCGGATGGGTACACGTCCGGTATGTAACAGCATACTGATTGGCAATGAGAAGGGGGAACGAGGAGGAGAGGAGGGTCAGCATAGGAGGAGATGAGGAGGATAAGGAGATGAGTCAAGTAGGAGGATTACAAAGGAGGCATGGAGGAGGAAACAAAGACCTACCAGCTAGGCAGGCAAGAAGAGGCAGCAATGAGCAGTTGGTGTGAGAGAATCCAAAGAGACCAACCATGTGAGCGAGCAAGAGAAGTTTGCATAAAAGACAGCAACAACTATCAAATTCTTTGGAAAAAACAACCCTAACTCAAACCACCGTTAACTGCACTTACAGTCTGTGTGCTGCTCTAGCCTTAAATTGGTAAATACCACCTGGCACCTATCATCAGCCCAGGCAAAATTTTAAACCTGGATTTGATAGTACAATCTTCTAAGAGAAGAATTCCAAAGACTTCAAAGAACTTTGACCATTTTTCATATTCTCAGTTTCAAATAAATGTGAATTAGTCCATAGGAGAGTAATTTGGAACCAAAATTTACATAGCCCTGTGCTCACCATTAAATAATATCATAAAGAAACTGTCAAGAAGTGTTGATTGAAAGAACAAGAATGCTGCTGGCTATATTTGGAATGGAAAAGGAGAACAAAAAAAATTTGTGAACAAAGCCAGTGATATAGAAACCAACGTATATCACCTATAACCAGACTAATTTGGCCACAATCAAAAGCATTGTGAGTTTAAAGTGCGGGAAACAAGCTTCATGCACATGCATGAATGTAGCCATGAGGTAACCTTAGTCATGCTTTAAGTAACAGCAGTGAACACATCAAAAAAGACAATTTTGATCAATTGCATATTCAAATTTTGTTTTATTGACTGAAAATGTTAGCATGCGTTTTTTAAATACCTTACTTTTTCATAAGTCAAACATTTCATGAATCATTATAGCATATATCTATTATGTCAATCTCAGAGTGTTTCATATAGCAATATGTACAGAAGTCATGGATGAAAGGTAATTCACCAATGGTATCACTAGGAGTTTCACTTATAGAAGATTAGATGGGTTTCCAAATTGTCATTAGAAGTCAGACAACATAAAATCTTTCCAGAAACAAAACACATGCACACCTCTTAGTATTATAGACAAAAAAACTCCTTCAGTCCTGGAGATCCAACAAAAAAATGTTTCCATGGATTCTTTTTGCAGTTTTGCATTAAAATTTATTTATACTCAGAAATATGTTTTGATAAATACTGAGAAGTTACATAAGATATTTCCCAAACAAAACTGACCCATCATGCCACAGGCTACTCTCAGAGCAAAATCACAATCAGACATGTATTTTTTTTAATCCATCTGATCTAAAACTCATAAATGTCCTTTTTATCAAAAATATTACATTACTTCCAATCTTACACCAGACAAAGAAAAAATTTGTAGAAGACAACCAAACCTTTTAAATGTAAGCTCTAATCACAATATATGATATATTTTACAGGCATAAAGATATGCATTAAAGCTAACAGTTTACCTTCTGACATATAAGTGAATCAATGATCACTTCTAGATTTTCAGGTTCTGCACAAGAAGAGACATTTTTTCCAGTTGCTGTCAGATAAGCCCTCCATTTTGCTAGCCATGATGAAGGGACTAAGAAGTACTTGCATCCAGGGTGAAGTGCAGAAGTTTTCGCCATAACCAACTTCTCATGATTTTGTCGTTGCTTAAGCTTGGTTGCTCTGCAAAGTTCACTAAAATGTCAACTAGGAGCAACCATTACAAGATCAATATAAAACATAAAACTCCAACTTACCTAAGGCAATCCTCCATGCATGCAACTTCCTTCAATTCCCTACTGCAAATTTCACATGGCTCAGAATCAGAAGAGAATGTTGAAAAACCCAATAAATTATCAGATCTGGATGTGTTGGCAGTCTCAAAGAAAAATATCCAGAGCCTCTCAGGAACCAGCACGCGCTTTGCCCCAGCAGCTTGTTCTGGAAGAAGGTTTCCATGAGAGCATCGAAGGGGAGCCGTCGGTCCAGCATCAGTGTGACATGGAAAATCAGCATTTTTTCTACGCAGCCACTGTACCAACCTTTTTACATGAATTTAGGTTTTTGTTATAATCAACATTCTCAAGAACAGAGGGCTGTCTAGATTAAATAAAGGTATAAAGGCACGATCTTTTACTAGTCAACATCCTAAAGAAGTAGCCAACATTAGCCATGGGATATTCAGATATGTAATATTCAGATAAGTAACTTGCCATGCACCTGGCAAACAGGTTTACTCTCCCTTCTCTTAGTCAAGACCCATGTATTAAAAGTTCTGAAGTTCTAAACCCCTCAAAGAAACTCAGTCTAATAAGAGGGCAAAAACCATTATTTACATTGATATAGACAAACCAAAACAGTTGTGAAGTCCATTTCAACTCAAACAGTGAACAATTTGAATGAAAGATGCGCACCATTGAACATGATCAAAGGTACTTGTGCTGCTCAGCAATAAAAATTCAACTCTTTCTTGTGTTCTTACCGATGAATGCATCAACGGAGATAAAAAGGATCTTAATGTTGACATAGTGCATGAACGTACAAGGTAGAACATTGATTCTAAAAACCCAAAAAACAAAAAAAAAAGACTAAATTATGGAGATGTGCTATGCAGTCATGCTCTCGGACCTGCCTAACAGTGGCCTCAGAGGAAATTGGCGGAGCAGCTGGATTCCCCGAGAGATAGGCTGCTAATGGTGCCCATACACATGTACCAACATGCATGTGAGGCCACTGCAAAGCTTCCATGTGGCTTCCTAGAAATTCCTAGAAACTGTCCAGACTATCCAGATGATTGTAACTCACAAATTAAATCAAAACATTTATTCTCATAGCATTGAAGTTCATTTCTGGACCAATAGGGAGAAGAGATACTTTGAGACAATTTCTCGGGTCAACAGGCCTTATGAGTGGGAGATCAAAAGCATACTTCGACCTTGTTGGGCTGTTAACTGAACAAGCATGGAAATCATGACATGTCCAAGTGATCATATTCTAGGAATTCAAGCCACAATAAAAGAAATCTCACCTTCAATTTTAAAATTTTTATCTGTGACATACAAAACATTAACCATTTGATTATGATGGTAAAACAAGCAACTTGTTAAACATAATCAGAAGACAAATCTCATATGCAACTGTTGGCATCAATTTTGGTTTTGAAAGTATTTAACTGACAATATATGAAGTCAAAATAATGATGTAGACATCTCAGAACAGATGAAGACATGACACAATAGGCCAGAGATTAATGAGATTAATAAGCCCAGGCTTCTAGCATCTCTGTCAAAACACAAGAGAAGCACTGGGTGAATGGGAGAGACCAGAATTTAATGAACCAAAAGAGCCTGATAGATACAAGGGTTGAACCAGAGGTGTCATGGATCAATGACTCCAAATTTCAAAAAAATAAATGACATTGTATAAAGAAAATGCTCTTCCAGGACGTCCAAATGTTTATAATTTCTAGTTTAAGTACAAAAAATCACCTTGCAGAAAATAAGGAACACCATATACAAGCATCTTACCATGCCCTAGATACATAATATGAAGGGCCATCTGGGCAATTTCCAGCAAGGGCTGCTTCTGCAAGTTGCTTTAAGGAAGCTTTCCGATCACGATAGTCATCTGCACATACTGCATTTTTTGCCTCATCTCTTAAACAATCAGCACAAACATCATTGCTGGTCAATGTTGGGCCCCCTCCATACTGTTAAGTGCAGATGAGAGCAACCAATGGGAAATGGTGCAATAAATTAGAAAGTATGGACCCAGTCATGGCAAAAAAATATAAGGCATACAATCATGTTAATAGCAAAAGGAGCATATTCGCATACTTTAGAAAACAGCATCTGCCAAGCAGTATTTGACAACCGCTTCATGGAAGTCACTTTTGCAATAGGAATTTTTCCATGTACACACTGAAGTGGGCTGTTGTCGATGCAACTGCAAGAAACAGCAATCCATTATAATGACAGCAGAAGCACAAAAAATTAAGGTTTGATTAACTGTAAAAGCAATGAAAAATAGCCACAAGTTTATTTATTTCTGGACAGAAAATATTTCTTTTTTCCTTAATCCTTTGCATAAAGATAATAGATTCCAATAAAATAATATGATTCAACCTCAGGCCCTTTTGAATGCAGCAGATAAAGCAGAGCTTAAAATTGATGTGTATCTGTATCATAGGAGCTCGTAATGTACTATGCCCACAAAAATACTTAAAAATTTAACTAACATAAACAATCATAAATTATAATAGATTCGTGAAAATTCTACTATGCTGAAATGTGCAACCAAAAGAATCAGAGCAACCAAAATTACAATCCCAAAACAACAGTTCTATTTAAAATACGGTGACATATAATGATGCTTACACATGAGACACACAAAAGATATGAGCAATTTAAATTATTTTTACATGATAATTAGACAAACTAACCCATAAATCAGGATGCAGTTTTTCTTCCTACCGATTCAAACTTCACTCGATTAAATAAATTAGCATTGTAATCATATGATATCCAGTAATGTATACAGGAGATATCTGAAACTACCTACATCTGAAGACACTGTTCATGTTTATTAAGGGACTATGACAAAGATAACTGTGTTTACAACCAACAAAAAGGAATATCCTGCATATTGTTTGAGAATTTTTTTATCATATTCATATATATCATTCTCAAAATAAAAGAAAAAATTGCCACATCTATTTTCATATATTGAGGGATAAATCATAAGCAATTTTTCTGAAGTTTAAATCTTATATGTTTAGCACAAAAGGTAGAATTCCGTTGACTGCGATTTTTTGGAAAAAAAACAAGAAGTGTATCAACTTTCACTCTTAAAATCAGAAAACAAAATTGTGTCTACAGCCTTTACAGTTGTATAAAAAGAGTCAACAAGTTTCCAAAGGGTTATACTACAACAAACTAAGGTAACTCAGAACTTACGGAGGATTAATACTATCAGCCCATAGACGAAGCCACTCCACTGAAATCCAAAAATATGAATCATCAAGTAGGTCAGCAGGGGCTTTCGATAGAATCAACTTCACTTCCTGACGTCGTTCAGTTATATATGCCACCTGACTGTCTTTTCTCTTTTGGTATTCCTCACAAGCACTTGCATAAGAGGCATTTAAAGTTTGAATCTCTTCATAAAGATAGGTCGGAAGAGAATTGATTCTTGTCTCAAGATCCCTCTTATTGATCTTGTTCAAATTGTCTTTGTTTTCTTTCTCAGTTCTAAGATTATACATCAACATATATGCATCAGTTGACGAAAAGAACTCTTCCTGCATTAAGGCATTGAATTCTAAGGTGTGTAGATTATCATCTACAAGATTACCAATGGAAGCAGATTCCGATGGCCCAGAATAAGCCAGCTGGGCCTTTGTATGAGACTTAGAGTTTGAGACTTCTCCAAAAGGGTGACAGCCCAACTTCGACACATGCTCATCATCAAATTCCCACCAGTGCCCACTGTTTTCATCCTTAATATGGGCCACATAGTGCCCACTATTAACAGCAGTACCCTTGTGAATCAGAATTGCTGAAAGCTCATAAATCAAACCTGACTGGGAGGGATTTGATAACCTCTTTCCCATGTTCAACCATCTCGGAAAACTAAAGGCTGAAGTTATCTTTCTCTTAGTTGTTGTCTGCAGATGAACAAGCAAATAACAAGAAACTAGCAGTAAGAGCTATGCCATATGACATGCACCAAAATGAAAAATCAACTTCTAAGCAGTAAAAGAGAATTCAAAAAACAGAAATCAAAATTTGCCAGTAGGTAGTGAGATGGCACCTTTGGAAGGAAAACATAACGTTTTAACTGGAAATTGAGCACCTGAGGAAGTGAACGAAGTTTAATGCAACGTGTAGCATCAACTCTTTTGCCACATGAATCACAGAAATACTGATTTTCTCCATTCAATTCTTCCAGAGTTAGGTAATCATCTAAACTTTCATCTAAATTGTTCAACCCCTTTATGTTCAGCTCAAGCTCATAAAAGTCTTCCATTTTTGAAGATGCTTCAGAATCTTTACCACACACTGAGCACCTTCAAAAGAGATATCATTAAATTTGATTCAATTTTTGCTGCAATATGATAGCATGAATAATCCAAAGAAAGAATTGCCATTTCATGGTATGAGAGTGTGTCTACACCTATTTAGCATACTACAAAATATATCATGCCAGCTTCTCACTTGTGCCAACTAGCTAAGAGTTTGACGAATATACATAATCTGAAGAATACGTAAAGGTAATTTTCCTTCAGGATCATTATTGGAGAATATGTAGGTCCATTCTGACCACAGAACCATGGACATATGCTTTTGGACTTACTCTTGCTCAATTTCATACCAAAAAGAAAAGACGTTCAAATTTCAAGTCATTTGATAATTGATACATCAATCACAACTTATAAATGTAATAGCTAAATCCATAAACCCCGAACAGCACAAAAAAAAAGAACAATTCAGGATACAAGGATAAGCAGAATTCATGTGCTAAATAGGCGTACTCAAAATGAAAAACTTGAAACGAATTTTTTTTTTAAAGCTGCAAGAATCTAGCAGCAGCAACCATCTCTAGCCAATAGTAGAAGGAAGTTGACATTAGATTAAGTTCTGACCTACTTTTTCTTTAGCATTATAGCAATGGAAGGCCAAAGACCAGTATGAAGCCAACAACAGGAATATAAATCATCATGATAAAGCCCGGCATCATTTCCTGCTTCCTGGTAAGAGTTTTACCATTGTAAGTTATAATCAACCCTATCCGGACGCATATTAATATGGGTATAGCTATGTGATAAATCCGATGAACTTATTGACACAACTGAAATATACAAGTATATAACAATAGTTCAGGAACATTTTTAGAACAAACAACATTTTAAATTACACTGCAAAACCAAAGGACTAAACAAGGACATAAGGGAAAAGGCGCTAAACAAGGGCAGAAAATTAAAAACATTATGTACAACAAGACCTAACTCTATCACCACAGAAAAAGTCCAATCAAGATTTTGGAATAAAAGTACAAACATAGAAGTAAAGAACCCATCCTCTTACCGGGTCACATGTGATACATGCCCCCGAAATAAATCTTGCACTGCAGTTTTAGCATTGGCAACCTGTGAATGACTTAAAGAGCGTTCCAATAAAGAAAGAAATAAGGTAAGAAATTCATGACTATCCTGCTGAACACCATTGTCCAGCTCCAAGGTTTTAATGAATGGCGCTGAGTCAATAAATGACATTTTGCTGGAGTGCAGCTGTGCAAATAACCTTGCAAGCTGATCCAAGACAGGATGTTGCTTCAAAAAGTCAGGTTCAACAGAGAATATGCAAGTGCGAAATGATGTATTCATATAAAGGCATTGAAGTATGCTGTTAGCATAGCAGGTGGCGCCCAAATTAGTCAGGCCAGCTGGAGTATCTGTTGAAGAACGAAGATCCTTGCAAGGATTTGGACCAAGAGAAAGTATGATTTCTGGCATCCTCTGCCATAATCCAGTTTTCCTTGTTCCATTAGGTGGTGGAATCAGGCCACAAAAGCAATTAGGGGAATCTTTTGAATTTCCACGGCAACCTTGACAAATAGGCTTTAATACAGAATAAAGCCGCCTTATATCATCTTTGGTAACTGCACCAGTTAAGTGTATTTTCCTAGAAAATGAAGCAAGTTACCAGCAAGAAAAAAGGGATTTAAGTTTTCAGTTATCATCCTGTGGGGAAGAAAAAAGAGAACCTCAGAGTCACAAAGGATGCATCACTGCTGTCTTCGGATTTTTGCCTCTTATTCTTGTTGCGAGTATTCGGTCTACTCATTGTACTACAAATTTCACTTCAAAAACTATGTTTTGATGAGCATTCTTCATTTGGAGGCCAAAACATCTGATTAATTCATCATATGCCAAGCACACAACTGGTCTTCTAAAGATGGATCAATGCCACAATGGCAAATCAGGAATTGTGAACCAGCCAAATACACCTGGATGAACATAGCAAAAGAAAGTTAATTCCAGAATAACAAAAGGATCAAAGAGAACGATTGTAAATGGCAACCAGGTACATGAAGAACTAAACAGAAGAGAGAAAAGAGAAGAACTGTGCCAAATACTTGAGATAGAAGGCATCACAGATCGAGCATTATAGAAATGCAGTTAACCTGTTCTAATACAATATAATGTTTCTTTCACTTTTTGGGGGGAGATTTTAATCTGACAATCTGTTGAAACCTAGTTTAACTACAGTTGAAGAAAAGTTGGAAGTATGGAATATTTGAAAGGGGAAAAAATTACCAGAGGAATTTCTAGCTTATCATTTACCTAAATTTTATTCCTTGATACAGAATGGATAAAGGAAGGGGATAGAGGGGAGTTAAGACAGATAAATTTTGACTGCTAAAAAAATTTGTGCACAGAGTACATACAGAAGAGATAAAGAGAGAGATGACAAAAAAACTTGCTTTATTTTTCTTTCCAAGAGATAACAAGCCCACTTGGTTCAGAGAAATCTCCCAAAAAGGAATTAATTTGCGGGTGCATGTGTTCAAGAAGCAGGACTTCAATATAGCATGAATATCAGTAAGCATCAGAAAATGCCTACCTAGGTTGAATGGAAGGTAAAGCAGTGCAGAACCCCATATAACAAAACTAAGAGAGAGAGAGAGAGAGAGAGAGAGAGGGGCATGTTTCAGGAGCCCACATCACAGGGTCATGGCCAGCATTCAGACAAGTCATCTGTTGCAACCAGTAGCTGGATTGCTGATTGGAGAAACCTCAGTGTAAGACAACAGCATATTCTAATCTGAAAAGAAATTAAAATGCTTGATCTTCAGCATTTTTCTCATCAATAACATGAAGACAAATACTTCAGCTAAACAGTTATATGGCATGAATTGATTGTTGTAAACCAGAGAGCCTACAAAGTTATTAATACAAAAATTATCTAAGTTTATGTTTTCTTAAAAGGAAATAACCTTTAACGTTAGCACAATGTGCCTTGCATTGGTATGTTAATCATGACCAAACAAAGAAAAGATACAGCATTTATGAGATAGTGCCATGATAAACATGATAAAGTTGCTCATGTGCATCATGCATGAACAAAGTGCAAGTCATGGAAATAGCATCTTTGCATGCAACAGTAAAGCTGCATATATTGCATGTCTTTGTTGGCAAGCGCACGATTCACTAGGCTTCCCTTCTTTAATGGTTGTAATATGAGATTCGAGCTACTAAAGAGCACTATATTTGTTACAGGTGTTGATATATGTAAATGTTTTTTTTCTTTTCCAAAATGCAACTATTTTGTCTTGATTTCAAATACAAATCAAGTTGGAGTAAAAAAGAGTGGGAACAACTAGATAATACAGTTAACATAATAAAATTTTCAACAGTATACAGATCTTCATCAATGTCATCATAATTTATCCTTCCAAGCAAAAGCAGTGGTAATATGATTGTGGGTCTGGAGAAGTATTTGGTTATAATTCTGAACACTCAAAAATGACACGTAATTTCTAGTTATTTTATGCTAGTTAATGGCATTAATGAGAGACTCAGCTACTTTTGGTTGAACAACCTAAATTGAAGAAAAACTGCAACATGTATCTTTGCCCCCACCACAAAAATTCCCAGGCGATCTAGTTATGTGGAAACCACGTTGGTGTATAGCCAGTATAAAATTCCCGCTCGATGCAGTTAGGTGGCAACCACGTTGGTCTATAGCCAAAGAACAAAATGACAAACACTCATTTGTTCAATATATAGGAATCTGACCGATATTGATCCAATGCAGATCCAAGATGGTCCAATTAACACACGTTTTACTTAATTTGCTTTCTTTGTACCTTTTCGGTGATAAGGTAAAGAACACATACGCCTCACTCGATGACATTGTTCGTCCCAACTCTCTGCTGAAATATTGATGTACAATTTATCTAAACAGAATGTGTGCATTCTATATACCCATCCTCCTTTTGTTAAAAGGATGCACAATTTATCAAAATCAGGAATACCTATATGAATGATTCACCATCCCTTCATTTCGCTGGCATCATTGCCACATCAAACATAACAACATTCTCAAGTTATGCCCTCCCTCAAAACCTGGCAACCAAGAGATCACCTGTGACAAGAGGCTTCTTCAAGCATTACACCGCCTTTCGTTGGCTTGGTGCAATCATGTCACAAGCCATGAATGACAAATAGAAGAGACCGAATATGCATTCCGAGGATATAGTATCTTGATTTTCAGTGTGACTTCAACTACACCGAATTGAAACCCGTTGTCTAGTCAGTATGCTTCTAAAGATAAACAAGATAAAGAAAGAAACAGAACAGGTTTTACTGCAAGAACTCAATCTCCGATCGTTAGCAACAGTTGAAAATAAGACGGTAACGAAGACCTAATTCTACCCCAAGAAGGCCAGCAAGAATGGGCCATCGGAGAGTCTTTCTCGATCATAACGTACTGAAAACCCCAAGAAAATGGTAGCTCTGTCGAAGAATAAACCAAAAGGAACAAAGAAACGATACGAAAACGATTCTTACGAACCCTACGAGTGAACAGACACCGTACGAAAAGAACCGACAAGAGATCGATTGATCGCCAAGGAAAACCACAGATGAGTTAAGATCCCGCAATCCGTCGGAGTAAAGACCCAAGAAACGAGAGAACCTGGTGGGGAATGCGATCGCCAAAACCCTCCTTCGCCCGAATTCCCAAAAGCCGGAGACGAGCGAGGGAGAAAGGCGAGAGACGGGGTCGGGGGAGAGTACAAGAGGCTATTAGGAGAAACACCGATTCGGGGTAACGTCACCGGGGGTCAGCCGCGTGGGTGCGTATATAAAAGGGCGTAGTCCGCGGCCGAAATGACGGGAATGCCCATATCACTGCGTGGTGTACTTGGATGAGTCGACGTGGCGTCACAGTCGAACCTCTGGAGCGGGTCGGTGGAGAGGCCAAAGCAGCGGATCCAAACGCGAGGGAAGTAAACGCGTTCCTTCGTCTCACCGGGTTACTCAAAGAAGGCGCCAACGACGGGATTCTTCCGCGCAATGACAAAATTGCCCCTATCTCTCTCTCCAATACCCCAATTTACCGGTCGGACAAGTGGAAGAATCTGCGCTCGGAAACACGCACCACGAAAGCGTTCCTCTCATCAACCATCTACGCCGTACCCGCGCGATTATTGGCCTCAATATGGGACCCACGCAAGAACAACGTTATAACTTTTGGGTACGATGCGAGAGCAGTAGTATACGTGGAGCGGGATTACACGTCGGATGTAAACGCCGTCATCGACCGGAACAACGACGCTTTGGAAACCGTTAGCGTGGCGGGGAGTTGGGGGTTGTAATATTATTATTCGAGTAGATTTTTATTTTGTGAAAATTAGTCTCGAGTGTTGTGATTATTTATTTATTTTTGTTTTATCCAAGAAAAATTCGAGTAACAACAAAAGATGACCCAATACACGAATCATATTTTGGGTGAAGGGATCATTTCAATTGTATTCACAGAATTTGGATGAAGAGAGGAAATAATAGGAGGGATGCACATAGGTTCTTAATTTCGGGAAAGTTCCAAATGTCTGATTAATTTAAATTTATAAATAAGTATTAACGAGTTATTTTGATCAAATTATGGGCTTACAACCACACTTTGATGTTCGAAGGTGAGCTTTAATTACAAATGAGTATATAATTATTATTTTTTTAATGAGAAAGAAGTAATATTATAAAAATGTTTGACTTATAAGCGAGCTAATTATATATTACGCATTAAATTTAAAATCTATTAACTTTTTATACTTAAAAAATTTACAATAGAACTTTTATAGTTAGAAAAGTGAAATAAATAATCTTATTGGTCCTAATGACAACAATTGCATCAACTAAAAATATAACATGTGATATCGGATTGGTACAAGCGTGATGTCTAAAAATATAATTTTAATATTTTTTTATTTTCAACACATTATCAAGGACAAAAATATAACCTATGTTTTTGATATAATGTTTATGTGTCTTTTGATTTTCATTCATAATATATAGTGGATTAGCAGTAGCATAGCATGTTTACTTTAATTAGCTTTTATAATTATTTTTTGTTTATAAATAAGAGTTTGTATCGTGTGGGTCCTTGTAGGAATTTAGATCTATAATGAATTATGATTTTTTATTATGTAATCGTTTAGAGTTTTATTAAGTCCATGATTATAATTTACATTAGTTATAAAATATTTAATATAATAGTTGATTATGGATCCTAAATATTTTTTAATATATTTTCTTTTTTTTAGGTCATAAGAAGCTACAAGAGATTTTTAGGAGGCTAATCTTTGCGAATGGACATACAAGGGTGTCGCACGACTCAGGAAAAACCAGCTAAGTTCATGACATTTGGTATCAGTTTTTCTTCCTAGCGATTAAAACTTCACTCGATTAAATAAATTAGCATTGTAATCATGTGATATTCAGTAATATATACAGGAGATATCTTATCTCCGAAACTACCTACATCTGAATACACTGCTCATGTTTATTAAGGGACTATGACAAAGATAACTGTGTTTACAACCAACAAAAAGGAATATCCTGCATATTGTTTGAGAATTTTTTTATCATATTCATATATATCATTCTCAAAATAAAAGAAAAAAATTGCCACATCTATTTTCATATATTGAGGGATAAATCATAAGCAATTTTTCTGAGTTTAAATCTTATATGTTTAGCACGAAAGGTAGAATTCAGTTGACTGCGATTTTTTGGAAAAAAAACAAGAAGTGTATCAACTTTCACTCTTAAAATCAGAAAACAAAATTGTGTCTACAGCCTTTACAGTTGTATAAAAAGAGTCAACAAGTTTCCAAAAGGTTATACTACAACAAACTAAGGTAACTCAGAACTTACGGAGGATTAATACTATCAGCCCATAGACGAAGCCACTCCACTCAAATCCAAAAATATGAATCATCAAGTAGGTCAGCCGGGGCTTTCGAGAGAATCAACTTCACTTCCCGATTGTCTTTTCTCTTTTGGTATTCCTCGCAAGCACTTGCATAAGAGCCACCATGAGGATAAGTAAGCTAAGAAGAATACGTAGTGTACAAAGATTGGGATAGTTGAATTCGAGCTACGACTTAATGTTCGCAACTAAATTTGACGCTCCTCAAAACAAGCGAGACATTTGATAAAAGATGAGATCGTGCTAAGTGGGATATGCTACACAAACATTAAAATAGTTGTACAAAGTTCATAGAGGTGAGGGGAATTATTAACTCCAATAATTTAGTACCCTCATGCAAGGGCTTGTATGTGGACAATGAAATGTCTGTGGCTATCCCGAGGCAATCAAAATACGATGTCATGCAGCATTAAAACTTTCTATTCGACATGGGAAGAATATGTCCGTACGAGGCTGAAGTGTGCAACAAGTTCAGCTTATTGCTAGGTTTTGAGAGGTGCAACGGGGCTATATTAGTGAAGAGTAATAATCTAACAAGTTTGGTTGTGAGTGCAGAAAAAGACATAATTTATTCAACAATGCGGAGTAGTCTAAAGGGATGGTGGTCTCCGAAGATGAAATGATGCAAAGAGGAAAGTTGCTCCAATACAATAACAATCCAAAAGGGATAAGTCATGTTTTTTTCTAAAGGAAGAATCATATACAACAGACGACGCATGTTGAGGAAGTGTACCTCAACAAAGCACAACGGATCGAACGAGAAGCAAGGAGTCATCATGCATGATCTCGCATGAGGTAATGTATTTATGGATGCATTGTAATAGCAAGTGAGAATCGACCTAAGGCAATACTGAACGAAGGCATATTTAGAGCCGATATGAAAATCGAACTCAATAAAGGGCTAACTTGTGGAATGATGGGAACGAGTGCCACTATAAACTCAATAAAATCAAGAGGTAGAGTGCATAAACCATATGAAATTAGTTGACATAGAGGATAAAATAAGCTCTTACAAAGGTAAAAGCATGATCATATTGTACTATAGATTCTTTATTCTAATAGAGAATACTTATCCTGCATTGTGCCAAAGACGAATGAAGCTTCGAGACATATGCACGTTATCTTAAAGAGGCATTTGACGAAGGAACTAAGGTAATTCAACTTGTTGAGGCGAAGTTGGAATCATAAAGCATTGGCATGAGATAAGAGGACGTGAAAGTATGTACTCTTGAAGAATATACTATAGTGTTATCATTCGAGTTGTCATAAAAAAAACAGTGTGTAGTGGAGATTATGCTAATGGGGATAGACAATGGTGCACTAATTTTAACAAAGTTAGTGGACTTTAAAAGCTACTAAGCAATGAACTACCCTAGAGTTATACTTCGTCCTAGTGTGACCCAAGAATGGATAGATAAAGATCGATTATCAAATAAGCCGACACAATTAGAGGTGACAGAGGTCCTATGATGTACTGAAAGAGCACATATGGAGATATTGTAATTTGAATTCATTCCACGAAAATCTAAATACAATGAAGATTTTACTATGAGATGACATGGTGTAGCAGATCTTAATGGAATAATTTGAGTTAATAAAATACACAAGAGAAATTTTGTGAGGGACTTGATCATACAGAGGTATAATCAATAACTATTGGAGCCCCACTTTAGTGAATAACATGATGACAAGAAGGGATACAGATTCAATGAGTGAATGCTATGGTATTATAGAGGCAGGTCTTCCATGCATGCATCGAATATTATATCAGATGAAAACCTTAGTTATTAATATATAATGGCTTTGTACCACTAAGGGAGAATTTCAAGTATAAGTATTACTAAGTCCCAAGGGGAGGGACTTTATCATATAGAGATATGATCAGAATGGCTGGAGAGTTAGATTACTTTAAAGCTCATATTCACTTAAGGGAACCTGACAAGCTAGATGACAAAGTCAAGTAAGCGAACATTAATGCCAAGGAAGGTAAGGAGACCATCATCAATGTGAGCCATACAATAAGATGACAAAGGCAATGTATGAGAGTTATAGTTCATCTTTCTATCGACCAAGGAGAATTGTTTAGAGAACACAGACGTGTTGAAGCAATTTATCAACAGGGGCAAGGAAATGACGATGAGTCAAAAAGAACTCAACTATAAAAAAAAAAATAAGTGTTAGTTAGAATAGATATGGACTCAAAGGAGTGTCACAATACCACAGAGTTAGATCTACTGGTTGTGAAGAAAGTGATGCAGATGTGAAGCAACGGATAGTAGTGCTATGGGCACGACAATGTCATGATACCATAGAGGCAGGAATTTTATGGAGTCATCGCTCCGTTACTCTTATGGAGGAAGAGTCTTAGTCGTGAAAGGACTCAAAAAGGTAGAGAATATATAAGCAAACTCTAAATACTAAGACAAAGTTGAAGGGTAGAAGCTTAATAACTTTGTAATGTTGAATCTTTGAACAATAAAATCAATCGATGAAATTATAGACTAATAAGTTTTTTAGACAAATACTTTAATCATGGACATGAACTATCATAGGGCAAATTATTGAAGCAGAAGAATCAAACGTTGGACCAAAAAGTATAATGTCAGAGATAGGATGTTGGGCCAAAGGATTATCCGACATGTCGAAGGATAGACTTTGTGTCATAAGTTCGGACATCGGACGGGAAGGATCAGGTATTGCGCCAAAAGATCAGGGATTATAAGAAATCAACATATTGATAGATCGGATGATACACTAAAGGAAATGCACCGGAGGTTCGAATGAAGTGCTAGATGATCAGATGACATGCCGAAATAAATATATGATTGAGTGGTTAAGTCTTAGTCAAGATTGTTTAGGGTAAAATTAAGTTGGTATCGAGTCAAAACCATGCCAACTTATTAAGAAGTCTATTGGACTTGAATTAGGACCAAGTTAGGCTCTTTAGAAGGCCAAATCAGTGGCCTTAAGCAAGCTTGGGCGGTGGTACTATCCAAACGGTTGACAACCATTGTTTTGTGCCTATCAGCACTATTGGCAATGGCACCACCTAGGTAAGCGGTGGTACTACCTAGGGTAGTGATGGTACCACTAAAGCTTAGATTCTCAAGCTCTGTTTAGCGATAATATTGCTTGATGCTGGCAGTAGTACTGCTAATACCCCGAAATCTTAGGAATTTAAATTTTTTGCTATAATTTTGAAGTCTTTGAGGTCTATAAACACCCTACTCATGCTTGCTTCATAAATAAAATCTTGAGGATTAAAGGGTTGTAAGCTCTATTTGAGTAGTGTTTGAGTATCTTTCTACTTCTTGAGTTTAGAAGTGTTGATAAGTTATAGGTGGGTTGATGTATCTTATAAAAGAGACTTTCCCCTAAGCCTGTTAAAATGAAAAGAGGTATAGATGTTCTCTCCTAAGTATATTAAAAGGAGGAGTGTTATAAAGGGAAGTTTATCTTTGTCCGTTGAAAAAAAAATCGATAGTGAAAGCCAATAGCCTGGAGGGAAGAAGAACCGAGAGTGGACGTAGGTCAGGATGACCCGAGCCACTATAAATCAGTTTACATCATTCTCTTACTTTACTTTGTTATTACTCACTGATTTGCTATCCTTACTTGCACTTTTGGTTAAACGCATTAATGATTTACTTCACTCGCTATCATCTTAGTGTCATTATGATCCTAACATATAAGACCAGTATCAATTAACTTCTCATCAAAATAGTTGAAAGTGGAGGACTTTGGATTATTACGATAGTGCTCGACCAAGGAACTAAGTAGCTAGTATGTGGTGTCATATCTTTTATACTCAGAGGAGTAGGCGATAAGGAAAAGACAACTAAAACTACTAGAGACTTGCTCTAAGTTGGGTAAAATTTTATTCTTTTCAAGCAAAATTTATTATATTCTAGAAAATTGATGATAGTGAAAAGATTAATCATAATAGTTAATCAATACAATGAGTGAAAACACCTTAAATGCTTCGAAAGTGTGAGAAAATAATAAGCGAATACTATTAACCAACTCGATGCATGAAGTACAACTCTTGAGGAGGCAAGCAAATTCAAGTAACATTTTCCTTTTCAACTCTTAAAATATGAAATCGAGTATTCCGGTTCTCTTATTTATCTAGCAGAGGAGCTTTACACATGTTTAAAGGTATTTCGAAGAAATATAATAAAAGATAATAATTACTAAATTCTCACCATTGGTGATTGGTACTACTGAGAGTAAATCATATGCTTCATTTCACAACAAAATACTAATCGAAACGGAAGTGATGTGAACATACTTGGAAGTAACAACTAAGTGGAAAAAAAATTGATGAGCAAATTTTATAGAGGAAAGACCTCAAAAACTTCAAAGTATGTGAGACGATAGTTATTAAAACTCGAACAAGCATGTTCACAGTTTAAGTGGCATGAGACGTTTTAGAAACTAGTGTATAATAATAAATATCTTTTCCTTCAAGAATTAACATAACTCAACTAATCTCACACCAGAGTCAATTATTGACGAGTTGAAGTAGAATGTTAGATCAAAGTTCAACTACTCAACAACAGCGATGGAGAACAACTATTAGCCATGAGGCATGTTGAAATTAAAGTATATTGAAGACTCAACAAAATTAAGGAGATGACAACATTTGAAATGAATTCTATGAGGATTTTGAATGAATAAGTGGGGGAGAATATTACGAAAAAAGACTTAAACAAGGTATTCGATGTAATGCACATAAATCATGATAATAATGCCAATATTAACACGAAATATACTGAATTATAATTCAATATTCAAGAAACCATTCTTGATGTTCTGTTCCAAACTACTCTCATATATGAAAATTAAGAACTTTTTTTAATATATTTTAGAATCAATCAAACAAAGGCAAATAATAAAGCATAAAGAATTGAATAGTCTCATGGAAGCAGTAAGGGATGATATCACAGAACACATTTAATTCTCCCATGATTATTCTGGGTTGATAACTTCGGAGAGACCCCAACCGAAAGAATTAGTAGCAAATACCGACAAATTCCTGTAAGCAACAGCGACAAGGAGCAGCAGCCATCGTTATCGGAATCGAGTTCTCAATCTATATTCCCTTCCATCTCTCCGTTCTCCGCCTCCTTGACATGGCCGGCAGCCACCATCGCCCCGGCATGGCTGACGTTTCCAAAGATGAGCACGAAGACTCCCACCAAGCTGGCCAACAACGCTGCTGCGAACGCCGCCGTGATGCTTCCGGGAGACGTCGTTCCGACCGCGAACCCAGCACACGCACCGGCCGCCCTCGCCAACGCGAACCACACGGCGATGGCCCCTTCTTTGCCAGCCGGGGAGCAGTCCATCAGCAACGCCCTGCCGAACGCGTACAGGATCCCGTTGGCCGTGCTCTGCAGGAGACACACGAGAATTATGTGGGTCCGCTTCCATCTATCCTCCCTGAAGGCGAAGCCCAGCCCCGACGTGAACGCCGATATGAAGAACCCCAGCAGTTGCATGCTGACGGCGTCGGCGCGAGCGACGAGCTGCACAGGGTGCAGCACGGGGAGGGACACGACCGGGAATGTGAAGTAGATTGCCCACAGAGACAGGAGGAGGGGCGGTCCGATGCAAAGGTCGCCGATGATGTATAGCATGCAGCTCGCGAAGACGCACATGCATGCGAACGACGATAAGAACACTCCAGCGAGGCCTCCGATGGCGTGTGGATTCTTGAAGACGGTGAGCAAATGCGCCAATCTTGCTAGAGACGTCGGTGTCGAACACCCGGGCCTGGTTGAGAAGGCGGCGTAGATAATGCCGGTGAGCCATTGGAGGCCGCTGAAGATGGAGACCACCCACAAGCTCGTGAGCTGGTCGGAGCGCCGGAGCATGTGGTAGGTAAAGGCGGCCATGACGGCGGCGCCGAGTGAGCCTGCAGCGGTGCCATGCAAGGAAAGCCAGCTACCGACGGCCCGACGGCGCCGGAAGTGGCGCTTTCCCGTGGTGCCACCCGTGAGGTCACGCACCATGAGGCCCAGGTGACGGGCCTGCGCGGCGGTGCCAATGATGCTGGCGACGGCTATGGCGGCGATGTAGAGGGGGAAGAGCCAGTTTGTGTTGAAGAAGCCAGTGAGGAGGCAGGAGAAGCCGCCGGTTACGATGGCGCCGATAAGGATCGGTGGCTGGCGATTGCCATGGTCGAGGTGATGCGCTATGAGCATGAGGATGGGGATGGCCACGACGACGCCGACCGCCCATGAGACCGTGGTCCAGCTTAGAGGAGAGAACTTGGACCCGTCCACTGCGATCGAACGGTCGACCAGTCTTTGATATCTGCGCAAAACCTTGAAACCATGTCATTCTCGTTGTGAGCACTACTTCTTAACATGATTCGCGGGAGGAGAAAGAAAGCTCACAGAGTCATCTCCTTCTGCGAGCACGCAACACCACTCGGAGTGTGGGACGGAGGAGGAGGCAGGTCGAAGGCAGGCCAAGCTCTTTGGGTGATCATGAGAGGGAAGAGCACCGGAACGACGAACTCGTGCACGAAGTAAGAGCAGAAACCGAAAACGTACCACCCCACCAGCTCCATCTTCTCCGGCGTCTGCTCCTTGTGATCATCATCTGCTACAATCTTCTTCTTCTTCTTCTCAGGGGTCTCCGCATCCTCGCAGCGGCCATCCTCGGCCATGGCCTCACACTTCGCGATCTCCTCGTGGATGCTCGAGGTCTCTGCCATGGGCACGTACCAGTGCGCTGACGAGGAGGAAGGTAAGGGTCGGTTGATAGGAGAACGAGCGCGGGTTTAAAGGAGAAGCGGAGGACGCAGAGCTGCCGATGGTGTGGAGTTCCCGAGGCCGTGAGCAGCTTAGTTTTGGACGAAGGAGGCATCTCAAAGGGATAATACTCTGGGCATCAAGAAGAGGTGTTTTGTAGGTTAGTAGTGCAGGCATGCAGAGATGGCACACACCTTTCATGGATTCGTACTTTGTTACTTCACCATACATGCCAAGAAGCTGGTTTGTAGGTCAATTGTCTGAACTCAATTCTCATATAAACTGGAAGCAAAACAAAGAACATTCCAGGAACAAAACCAGGTATGATGGTGTGGTGAAACTTTCCTTATGATATAATTATTGGAATCTAACATCTTTGGGGTTTGATCATCAAGGAGTATTCTTTTCTTTTAATTTATAATAATATTGGTGGTATCACCCAATTTTCCCTGAAAAATAAAGAGAACAGAACAGCTGTTAAACATGACAATTTCATCATTCTTTTAATCAGATTTAGGAATGAAAAATTCAAAGTAGATCAGTTGTGTGCACCGATATGATCCGAGTTATTTGAATCATATGGGGGTGGGGAAGTTTGTGATGTTAAAGCAAAAGGTGAGAAGATAACAAAAAAAAAAGCCATCTTTGGTTGATTAACTAAAAAATGTGGCTGTCTGATTGCAGCAATGAGATCTAAACCAATATTGGTGAGGCTATAGCCAATGTAGTTGCCATTGAACTCCCAAATTCTGCAACATGTCTACACACCCCAAAAGATGAATTGATATAACAAAATAGTCTTGGTTAGGGAGACCCTCATGATTACTTACAAGAACTAAAGCTCCATTGCACTCAGCAAACATACAAACCATTGCAATGCTTCTAGTGAACCTCAACTTGGAAAAAGGAATGGCAAAAAAAGGGCCATGGTTGTGGATCTCACATGTGTCTCTATGACAATGAATCAACAGAGCTTTAGATTATCATACAAGAAAGAGTTTTGACATATCCAAAGATGCATGCTAAATCACTAGAGCCGAAACAGTTTACCAGCTAACCAGGATCCTACGCTTTAGTCCACTGATGTTTAGGAGCCACAGCGGCCAGAGGACATGTTACTGTTCTTTCCAGATGCGACCAGTCACTCGCAACTTCAGCTCTTGCCTATCGCCACCGGAGAAGAAGAGGGCCATGTTTCGGTGGATGATCAACCCATCGTAGCTATCTCGGACCTTCCTGTGATTGTCTCTTATGCTCCTGGGCACGCCTTGCCATATAAGTTTTCGGCCATTGCCACCCACCTCAAGGCTGTAGCTGAAGTTCCTTGCCTCGCTGTCTTCGCCAAGAAATCTTAGGAATGCCATGTAAACTGGAGCCATTCCCAACAGAAAGGCCTCAAAATGAAGACAAAAATAATGCCCATAACAACTGAAAACCTGCAAATTATAAATGCAAGTGTAAGAAATAGGCGACTAAAACAAATCAGGCCCATTACAAGGAAGACTTGATCTTGGCTTTGTAAAATAACATTTGCACTATATTTAATTCAAGCACTCGCTAGACATCAGCTAATTTTAAAACAAAAGAAACTATATGTTTTAGTGTATATGACAAGAAACCTGCCGCATTACATAACCAGTAATATGTTTGGTTATTGACTCCACAAAATTATGAAAGAGTAACCATATAAATACTAGCATCGATACAACTCAGTACCAAGCTATCAGTGATCATTAGGATTTCATGTCACCAATCTGAAGGTATTAAACAACAATATTAGGAGATGGAGACATCGAGAACATATGTTCTGAAAAAAGGGAAGGCTTACAGTCAGCATCCATGTTGCATTTTCGACCTCGTGAGGATTTGGTTTGACATATCTATGGTTAAATGTGCACCCATCATGCATGTCCACTTTGTGATCATTTTTCAGATGGGCAACGAGCATCGGAATGTCACCAGTGACCAGGCATTCTGAACCGGCATAGGGACAACTGTAGGGCCTGAACCTGCATAGCTGCTCGTGTTTCAATTTGCTATAATATGGATGTATTTCTGAGCAACCCAGGTGTTGATATTTGCATGGTAGCTCCAGTGATTCTGCAACCTTCTCAAGAGCCAAGCATCTGATATTCCCTAATTCTTGGCGACAAGTAGGGCAATGATTGTGTACTCTCTGTTTACAGCTTGAACAAAGAGTGTGACCGTTTGGACACTGCAAGGGTGAACAACAGAAGATTTAAAGCCCATACCAGCAAATGATCACACGGCTTGAAGTAGCAATAAGAGAAACAAAGAAAATGCATGACTTTACATACAGGATAAGAATGAGATCTGAGATACTGTGCTGCAAAGTAGAGAACTATAACCCCAATCACCTACCGAGGTTGTGTATGATCTCATTGCATTTATGATGGTGATGCACAGTTTATATTAAGAATGAGAAAGGATCTGTCTATCAACAAGTCACAATGACCATCGAGCCTGCTATTCATGTTTGTGTGTCATTTTTCAGATGGTAAACAAGCATCAGAATGTCATCAGGAACCAGGCATTCTCAACTTGCTGAACAATTCTAGGGCCTGAACCTGCATAGCTGCTCATGTTTCAATTTCAGATAAATTATCTATTAACCCAGATTTTGATATTTGCATGGTAGCTCTAGTTATTCTGCATAGCCGCTCATGTTTCTGTCCCTCCATCTCTCATCCCTCCCCCCCCCAACCACAAGAGGAAAAAAGTTCAGGAATCGCAGGATGCAGAAATCTCAATTAAGTTTATTGCACTTTCTGCTGACAGCTCATGCACCAAGCAAGAAAATTCATCAACTAGTAAGAACAACATAACAGCTAACAGTTGTCATAGGAACAACATAATTACATGCTTTGGTGATGCTACAATGGTATACAGCAGCATTTATGATTTGGAAAATTACTCCTCACTTCTCGCCTCTACCTATTGCCATCGATCGTATTGCTTTCATTTCAACTTTCCACTCAATTTTCATATTCATTGAGGTTACAACCAAAAATTTAGACAATAATAAACATAGGTTACAACCAGTCTAACATGTTCCTCAGATGAAACAGCCGAGAAAGAAAAGATGCATCATTCTGCAAGTGCTAGTCGATGAAAAGAAAGTTAAAAGTCCAACTGTAGTGTCAGAACAGAAAAGATTTATTCTTACAACAAACAGATGGTTTAGTTCCTATTGAACAAATTGAAAATTCATGCAAATGCGAGGACAGCGCGGTGAACTCACACAGTTATAACACTGTGCATCCTGGTTTTTTTTTTTCATAAGGCAATCATTCATAAGACAGCACAGAGAAAAGAAGCCAAACAGAAAGTACCTGGTGTATGGGAGGGAACATAGAATTTGTGCAAACCGGGCACTCAAGAAGTTCATGGACGCTACTGCCGGAGGATATGCCAGCCTTAACACCAGAAGCGGCAGAAGACTTGTATGACGGGACGCGATCTGTTTCGGTACCCACAGCGCAGAATTCATCTTCTGTCCATTGGGATTCAGGGATGTCCATAGACACACTGCTTTTAGAGGCCACAGAGACCTGTTTCCAGACCAACTTCTCACTGCAACCTGTAATTAGCACTCAGGCCCAAAGAGCAAGTTCTCTACTTGGACTATATGCCTGCGATGAGACAATACAATCTTAACTAATTTGGACCATTTATCTGAGAATTTGTTCTCTCTCACACACACCAAGCACACTAAAAAGGACCTCAAGATTACAAGAGAAAGTCAAACTTGCCATGTATTGCTCACAGTGACCAATCCATCATGAAAAATAGTAACTAAATAGTTTCAATGGGTAGAAATTTTTTTGGAAGTTACAAACTCAAAGAGAAGTCCGAAAAGGAAAGAATCAGAGGCCAGACAATCTATCCAATTAGACGATCTAATTAATCCTTCCGATAAAGAGCAGAAAGAAGAGGCCATAACACATCCTCCTCGCACAGGAAGGTTAGTGCTACAAGAAGCAATAAGGCATGTGTCACTAAATCTAAGACAACAACCCGAATCGAATCGACGCATCAAAGTTTCGCCTAATCAAAATCTCCAAGAACAAGACAAACAACAAATAGACTTCGCAAGCCAAAACAAAAGAGATCGGCGTGAAGTTTTCGCACAATTGATCCCAAGACATAAAGCGAATCACCCTCGAAACCAAGGGGAAAACCGGGGAGGAAGATTGAAGATCAAACCTTTGGGTCGGAATCAAATCCGGAGAGCTCGATTTAGCAAACTGCGACAGATTCCGGGCGACGCGGTGGGAAATCGAAGGAGAGGAAGGCAAGGGGAAAGGGGCAAACAGGACCCACGCGGCGAGGGCAGGACTGCGTACATCTATAGCTTCCAATCTTACTTTAATTGGCATTGCTGGTATTATAGTTATTTATTTCCTGCGGTATCCGCTTGTCCGTTCTTGGAAGCTCCAAAAAGGAGCTCTTCCACATATTAATAAGGCAAATTCCTTTTTCTTGAAAAGATATATATATATATATATATATTATTTTTTTTTCTTATTGGTATTCTTAAAATGTGGCAATTAAATTGTTGTTGGATGTAATTGGATCTTTATCCAAAACCCTATAATTGTATATGATAAATAGATATTTACAAAACAAGAATTCATAATATATTTTTTTAATTAATCAGGAAGAATTAAAATAAATAAATAAATATATATTATTTTTAGTAATATTCCTTTAGGTTTTCTGGTATCCCTCATCACCTTGGTCTTCTAATGCGTCTAATATGCACAATAGTGTGGCCGGTTTTAATGGAGAGAGACAGATATGTGATTGGATTTCTAATCAAGCTAAAATATGGGACTTAGTAAATTTAATCATGATTTCTTACTTAAATTAGTGCATAATAATGAGGGGAAAAAAAACTGTTTTATTTTGGAACTATCGACTTCCATTAATACAAATCCAAACACTAAAGATTCAATTTTTTATGTCCAATTTCTTGGATAGAACTAAAGTTTGCAGGATTATATAATTACTGTAAGAGAGTACAAACTGAGGAGAGATTCCTCAAGCAATCAATTGGGTTCAGTAAATGAACCAACCAACCTCATGCAAACCTCAAGCAATGGCACAACAACCACACATGGCAATTCAATGCTCTCAGTGCAAAACCTGCACCCCCCTTGGAAGACTCTTCTGTACCCCACATCCCACCTTGTTTTCATTTCACAGGCCTAGCATGATCAAACAGCACATTACATAAATTGTGATGAGTCCATCAGTACATGTTGATGCTCACATTGTAACACAACCACAGTTGAATGACATTTCATCAATGCCGGCGAAATATCGTAACGACACTCACTAACTGGCAATTGAATGCTGTTCATCTACCACCGACAAGCTACCATTCGATCCTAAATTCTGCAGTTGAGGGCTGTCCTCGAATGCACGACCAACAAGTGATGGAAGCACCTCGTGTGGAAGCCTCTCGCGATAACGATCCAAAGTCCAGCTAGTTGCATGCAATGGGGATTTGAGTGGCAATCCCCATGTCAGAAGGCAAGAAGAGCTCAAGAACAGAAAGGAAATGGAATGGGCAAAGCAAGTATCATCCTCAGGGGAATTGCTGTCGATTATAAGTATCCTCATGCACAAATACTGGGGTCGTCCGACTTTGAGGCGTCGTATGAGGATGACCCAGTGCGATGTCTTGATTTTGTGGCGAATTGCAGGGCTGCACATTCTTTAGTGAGACTGATGAGATGTAATAAACAATCCCAAGAGCAACACTTGCAAGAGATAGTACTGCCCCTCCTGAAAACACTCCAGACTTGACGACATAGCAGAATTCGCCAAAATACATCCTTTCCTGTCCCCATCGGTCGTTTAGGGCAGCACCACTCAACAACAGAACAAAGGCTATTATAAAAGTAACCCTGCATGAATTAAGAAAAGAAGAATAATATTAAGTTCCAGCCATGAACCTAACTAAGATATCAACTAATACAGAAAACTTAGTAGTAAAAGATCAATGGTTAAAAGCATGAAGAAACTGATATGTTTACTCCCAGGATGAACTTGAGTATAAATTAAGATGGTGGAGCTCTTCTATAACATGTAATTTGCACACGGAGCACTGAAATCGTGACGTGGCCCTTGTTTTTGTGGATCTATTGTTATGTGTTTAACCCTGAATTTGGTGCATTATTTCTGTGATTGATAGAATCCCCATTTGGGTCCATTTGCTAAAACAACTCAATTCCCTAGGGTAACATAAGAGTTTTAGATAGGTTCACTGAAATCCTCTCCATAATTTGCTACGATTCCTAATAGCAGCTTTCTGAGCTCCTAGCCTCAAATATCTATTCCATTTTAATGGTTCCTTTGCCATAATAATCTTCTGCTCACGAGGCTGCAAACCCACCCAGCACATATTTTAGGGTATCATCTCTACACCAACTTTGTTTTGTTGGATATACTAACTTGAAAGATATTTGCTGCATTTAAAGTTCCACATCTGTGAATCATCAACATTTATCTAAACCAACCAGCAAAATTATGGAAAGGTGATGCTGCAGAATGCCACCATGCCCTAGTGAGGGTATCATGAAATCCTCAACACAATATTCTTGATTTTTCAAAAACTTCATGGAAAAACCAACCCTATTTGGTTCTAAGCACAAGCACAAGCCAATTGTAGTACTCTATATGCTACATCTAATTTCCATAATCTTGATGCAACCAACGGTTCTTTTTTTCCTTTTCCCCTTCAAGAACAACAGCTGAAATCCAACGATTAATAATTTTCTACCGCAAACACCAGAACTCCTAATTCTAGCTATTGGCATCATGTCTGGCCACCATGTGCAACTAACCTTAAAAGTGATGTGATGAAGTATGACTTACCACCTTTTCTTCATCCTTCGATAGAGGAAGAAAAACATGGAGAAGTCAAGTCAACTCTAACTCAACAAAATAATGCACCCTATGGTGAAGGCTAACAAGTGTGTCACAAACAAAAGTCTCTTACTGAAAAGGAAGTATCATGTTTGATATGGTTTATTGTTTTTCCATATAACAAGTGGTTCAGACTCATGATATTGACATCCAAAGTGAAGAAATGTTCCTGGGCTGCTCCAGTGGGTGCTAAAGATTATATAAGTTTGAAGTTTGCCGTAAGTAAGCATGAAGCTGTTCACAGTACAAGAAGATGAGAAAAGGAAGCTGTGCAAGAGAAACAAGGAACAAGGACAATAGTTTAGTAAGTATTCTGAAAAGTCTAACTAGAAATTCTTTGCGATCATTGTTTGGCCGATGTAAGCATCACTAACTTGATGTGTGGTTTCTATTTTAGCTCTGCTAGCTATTTGATATTGAAGTTATTTAGACCATAACAACATAAAATCATGTTTGTGGAGCATCAGACTGTTTATCTTCCGTCACTTGTGATTGCCCTTGCTCTTAAGATGATAGATATTGGAGCATCAGGATCTATTTTTACAGAACCATGCCTCAAACTAAGAATATATCTTCCTCTGGCTTATTGCTATCCAGTCTCTCTGCAATCAGAATATCGGGTCGAATCTTTCCCCTTAGATATCATTTATCTGACAGTGTTGATGACATCTTTAAGATTTCCATACTTAATGGAAATTAAGTAATTGGATTCACTTCATTTAACATACAGCCTAAAATACTTCACCTATTTTTATATCAATTTGTTATAATGTTCAGCCCTTCCATCAGAAAACTCAGCATCTCAGGATGCTTACAAATGCATTTATTTTCCTTTACTTTTTCTTTGTCTGACAAATGCAAATTATCATTGGTAATTGAAGAAATAAACTGGCATGTATTGCAATTCTCTTCGCAGTGGTGAACTTCTATTTAATCTGACTCTTTGTAACAGCAATACTAACATTCATAGACTCATTACTTATAGTACACTATTTACATGAATAACATGTAGCTTGAAGAAGATGGTTTGTGTGTCTCATTCTACAGTATCATGAAAAAGCAATGTCAATATTTTTTATGAGTAAGAAACTAATTTACAAGAGGCTTGACAATTCTATGTCATATGAATAAATGCACCAAGGCAATATCATCTTTTAAATCAACTTAAAGGTCTGAAACTCACCAAGAAGCAATAAAAGAGATCAACCCTATTGTCCAGTTTGTGTCTGATGGATTTGGATACTTCTTGCAACATATACACCCAGCTACGGTGTTTATGATGGCCTGAGCTATGATAAGAGCCACTGCTGCTATAAGACCAAGAGCCAAGGCTGGGCTCCTTGGGTATCTGCAGTCACCTAGCGTTGTTGTTTCCACATCAGAAACCTGAAAACCAGAGGCCATAGGAAAAGAACTATTTTATTAAAATGGCAACGGTGCCATTAACACACAGCTTTGGAATCCAACATATAATATTGATGATTGACATCATCAAATAACCAATTATTTAGATGCCACTATACCTGGTCATATTACAAAACCAAGCCAAATAAATTTAAGAGAGCTAAGTTAATCTGGATAAGGCTCATCATGCTTTAAAATTGCTAGGCAATAGATACTCAACCAATGCCAACAATTAGTCTAAACCAGAGAAAGTAGAAAATAATTGGGATCTCAACATGCGCCATCAGTGAAGGAACATATCTTACCTGAAGTAGGGATATAAAGCACAAAGATGCTGTACTCCAAAAAGGTCATAAATTGGAGTTCTACAATTAATGAAATATTAGCATGAAATACTATATTATTTTCTGTTGAAACATGAAAAAGATGATGCAACAAATCATGATCAGTTTTTGACACAGATGGAAGCCTGAGATGCAAGGTCTTAAAAGTTTGATAAGCCTGACAATGACAACAAAATATTATCCACTTCAGCAACTGCAAAATTTTCAAAAGCTAACAAGAGGAACCTGCTGATCGTTTTCATCACTGATTTAGAAAACAATGTATGGCGAGTATTGACAAGAACATAGCTTGATACATGATTATTTAAATTCATTAGAAAGCTTGAGAGTTAGTAAGAACAGTATCCGCTATCAAATTCATACCATCAAACAAAACCAGGAAAAAGGTTGTTCTGTAAAATTTGGACTAAAAGAAAAGGATAGGAAAATAGTTGTTCATGTTCTGTGTTCATGACACTAAAGTCATAACTCTAAAAAGGTGAACCCAGTGCATAAGATTCCTATCAATATATAACGACAAGGTCGTAAAGTCCCAACTATTTGGGGTCGACTATATGGATCTTTTACCACCAATATGGGGTCTGAAAATGGTCAATGTGCCCAGAACTTTAGATGTAATATTTATATACATGCCCTACAACTTTATAGTTTTATTTACACTGGTTACAGCCAAATCTCAATTGTTAATGTTTGTGTTTCCACGAAGACGACAGATGCTATGATCAAAGCTATATTGCTTTGGAAGTTGAACACACGAATGAAGATCATAAGCACTATCATGATCCAGTTCCAAACAGTATATAGTTTCAACATGGTTGACTTGGTTTCACAAGGGGAAAGATTTGATTAAACTTTTTCTTAAAAAATAAAAAAAAACTGTAGTTTACGGAGCTGATCTGTAATTACACATTAACCAGATGAAGTTAGCCTGTGCTTAGTTCTAGTTAGCGCTTTTCTTGACAAAGGAAAGGATGTTAGGATACATGAGAACAGAATCAGTGAGATAAAATCAGAGGGTAATTATGTTATTCTACATTTTAGGGACGCTCACAGAACTTACACTTCTGAGGCATGGAAACTTCGAAATAAACATGCTTAATGATCTCACTCATTCGAACATAGAAAAAGCGACATAAATAACACATCTGTGTGCGCATGTGTAATTAACCACCAATCTGTGGCATATCTGCGCCTTACACGAAAGCTATACCTGCAAATAGCCTTCCGAATGGTAGAGATAAAACCAAATTACTGGGGACAGATACTAATGACCTCAGACCTCGGCACCTGAAGAAAGGGTAGGCAGCCACGAATCTAAAACTGAGACATTTACTAAAGAAGACGGTAATGGTACCGAGAGGAGGCCCAATGATAAACAAGATCCAGTCTTTGAACCCTACTGCGATAGAGGGGAGAGTGGAGGAAATAGCTGGAGCTGGATCGAAGACAACAAACAGCCTTCTCACGGGACCAAATGCCACGCGTTCCAAGACGGAGAGGACCCGAGGGAAGGAAAAATCATCAAAGCCCTACCGTCCAATTGCAGGCCCGGAAGGCAGGAAGAGCAACGGAGCCAGGAAACGGCAGTGGCCGTGGGCAGTAAGCAAGAACATCAACAAGCGGAACAATGCCGTGATCAAGATCTCGCCGAGCTCAGAAACGAGAAAACGACAGCTACAGAAGAGAGCATCAACGGGGATGGCAAAGGCAAACCTTGATCCTTGTGGCCTCTGCGGCGAAGGCCAGAGCAGCAGAGAGGATGCCAAGAAAGCCCGCGGCTGCGCAGAAAATCATCACCCTCGTCTCCATCCGGCGAACTCCTCTCGCTCTCTCTCCCACTCTCGAAGTAACTTTTTTGAGTCCACTGTTTGCCTCGGGACAATGATTTAACGAAGTAATTTTACAGGGATATCCTTGCACGTTTCAAAATGACGTATTTACCCTTATGAATTATAATTGTACTGCGACTAATCCATCCAAATATTATTAAGATTTTGCACATAAAATCCATGATTAGTTCCAAATCTGGTTGGAAATATAAGATATAATAATTTAAAAAATAATATATTATTGATATAATAATTAATCATTATTATTTTTTAAAATAACTAATATCAACTAAAATTTCAATGAATAGTCAAATAACAGTTGACTAATTAGTAAATTAAAAGATTTATATATGTGAAAAATTACCGAATGGTAGGATTATATATGGAAGGAGGTTAGCCTTTAATAAAATCATGGACTAGGTGGGTAAAGCATATAACTAATCTTTAAAAATAGTAAATAAAATTTCAATCCAACAATTTTATTAAGCTTTCCTTCTTTGTTCTAACCAAAACAAAAACAAAAAAACACGCCTCAAAATTGATGGCACAACAAACATACCACTGATCTTGTTTTGGTCCAACGAGAATGGCAATAATAAATCATCCCATTCGCTGCAAATTAAATCATAAATCTAATGATTACTGTCGCACCATTGCAGAAGAGTTCAATTCTCCATCCAAATCACAATAACTCAGCAACTAATAATAAGATTCAAAAGCTATATGTGGACGGAACACACTTTGATATCAATCAGCTATTTCTTATCTTCCTTTTCTGCCTCTGCTGCCTTCTTCATCCTCACACCGACCTGGCGTTGGTTCATCCTCTCGACGCGAAGCTTGGCATATGCCTTGAATGATTTCATCTCATCCGTAACCTTAACAAGCTCGACCGAAGGCTGCTCGCGCACGATGGGGAGGTATGGGCCTTGGACCTGAGTGGCTGTTGCAAGTTCCTCCGGAGTAGAATCTCCAGCCTGAGAACAAGAACAATAATGGAATAAGAGGGATTGTTAAACTAGTAAACTAGTAGAAGCTTAAGCATAACCAGAAGTCTTGGCAGAGTTTGCAGCACTTGCCTTGAATTTGCGGGTTCGCCTTGGGAAGATGACAAGCTTGGCTTTGTATGTCTTCAACCTTTGGACATTGGCTTGCAGACCCTCGAGAGATCGATTCTTTCGCCTATGATCAACAGCAATTCCAATTGTTGGAGCAAGTTTCTTTGGAATTCCAGCTGCCTGCATTTGCAAAACATACAACAGTTATTTGACAAGATGTACAGATAAACTTACTAAATAACTCAAAAACATATACATCCAGGAAGAAAACCATATAGTGCAAAATTTCTGGAATAATATATTCTGATTGTCATGCAGAAAATCATGGTCCTTTATGAGTTTAAACATTGAAATTAAATTCGGTGCCATCTCAGTGCTCCAGATCACGGAAAAGCTGGCATGAATATGAGATGCAAGTTTTGAAAGATGCACCAGATTTTATATGAATGTAAAGCTCAAGTTTTATCCAAAGTCCCAAGCCACAGGACCCCATCAAATCAAAAAAAAATTCATTTATTTTAGCTACTTCTAGAAGAAACATAACTAAGAAACAAAAGTCTTCCAAAAACAATCTTTAAGACTGTAGCAGTTGGAGTAATTTCACATGCAAAGAATAGTTGCAAGTTTTATGCTGTTTGATCAAATATAATATTGCAGAAGTTATAGCATCAAAAGCTCCTTCCAATTATCCCAATATCTCGCTAGGCAAATAAAGAAAAGAAGACTATCTTAACAGGAAGATGAAGAATCTTAAATTTGACAAGCAAAATACGGAAAAACATGAAGCAAACAATGGTAGTAACCATTACCTCTTATAACGTACTTGCTCCATAAAGCATCTAAAAAGTTCAAAAAAATGTCTTTATTGGAGAACAGAGAATGAAAAGAAAATTTTCGCACAAAAATGTTTTGCACCTATCAACATATTGCTGTATATATTATCATAACTGAACTAGAGAAACGGGATCCTTGATTTAAGTCACATTCTTTTTCAAGAATGTCGACCTTCAAACAGTGTATTAACTATTGTTCATAGGAAAGATCCCGAGTATCGATAAGATCCTATCAGCAATCTTGTGACCAATTGCTAACAAAATCTTAACAAGGTGACAGACCAATTTCACGATACTATAACATGTTCGATGATAATATTCACATGTCACTCCTAATAAGATTTTCGATACTTCTATTCTCATCCAATCAACAAAATATGCTTTCGGCCCCTATGGGCCTGCAAATAATCACAAAACACATCCTAAGTAGCCAAAAGCACTACTAACCATTTCCAGATCAATCTTCATGTAAAGATTACAAAAAATGTAAAGGAGCTAATGACCATATAGCAATTACTAGATTTATTGCAAATAGCGTGCTAATTGCAGACCAAAACCTCAAACTAATCAACCCTTTCTAATCTTGAAAATTAAGGCATTTATCTAAACTTATTAATTTTGATGACCTCCTAAAATTGAAAATCAAGGCCTTTATCTAAAATTAATCCTTATTCCATACATTCTCTTCTATAAGCCTCAAACTAGTCTGTTCCATAACAGCCGATGTATCATCTCTCCACTATCCACACAAATATTGGTAAAATGAATAGCAACCAAGAAACATAGGCGCACACAACAAAGAAAACCAAAAATAGAATTAACACATGAAAATAAAGAACCGAAATTGTGACCTTCAATTCCTCGAGAGTAAAACCCCTGCCAGATCTAGATTTCATGTTGTACTTGAGCGTCTGACATTGGACAATGGGGCGGAGTGGCCCAGCTGTTGGACGTGGGAAAATCTTCACAGCCTTCTTCTGTCGAGCTGGTTCGCAATAGTGATGACATCATTATCAGCAACATAAGAGGGTAATGAAGATAGAACACGGAACAAGAAGTTCAAGAGAATGCCTCCAATCTCAAGGGCCGAAATCTACCTACAGCAACAGAAGAAAGAAAGTAAGAGAGAGTAAGAGTAAGGAAAGATGCTCACCAATACGTCTCCTTGTCTTGCGCGCAGGCTGGTTGAACCAAGTCTTCACATAGTTCTGCCAGTGCTTCTTGAAATGCCCGTTTGGCACGACATTGTTATGCTTAACCATGGCTCAACACCTATATTCAACACAGAAACAAGAACGACGGATCTAATTAACCCTAACTCAAACAGCATCCAAACGCGAAGATCAAATGAAATTTCAAAGCATATGTAAACAAATATCTCGATCAAGACAAATAGGGTAAAAAATACAGCCTCATATCTAACTTGTAGTGTCTGAATTCTTAGTATGATTCGTCCCAACACAACAGAAAAGCATCAAAAAACCAATCGAAGCATCGGAAGTCTTCGACAGTGAGAGCACTGATAGATTACGCTGCGAGCGGAGATCGTTAGAGAGAGGCTCACCCTTTCGCCTTCGTTTCCGCCGCAAGGAGTCGAAACTAAGCGATAACGGGAGAGGCTCTCGCGCGAGGGTTTTATGGCGAAACGGGAGAAGATCCGGAGGACCCTAATTTGGACGGCCGGGATTGTCGGATTAGTGATAGAGACGCCTGTTGAGCTATGATCCGCATTGGGGCTCATATTAGCGTCAATTTGGTCTCCGATTTGGGTTGGGTTCGATCGAATCCACCTGCGGGACCTGAAATTTTGGGATTTGGTTCGGCCTGGAAAACCCCAACCTGATGACTACTTCAGACTGGCCTACGTCGATCGATGGTGGAGATAACGATTTCAACCCGAACCCACGATGAACCATCCCGGTCCATCTCGATCCTGTTGGCTTTGACCAGCTTAGACCGGGGAGGAAGACGATATAAAAAATTGATTCAAACCTCAACCCAAACCGAGAAAAAGAAAATTTCTCGGTTTGGGTTATATTGATTCAAACCTCAACCCAAACTGAGATGAGATATTTGAGTGCTAATTTCATAGTACCCTTCTAATTAGTATTTTTAGTTTCTCAATCCCTTCACTTTCAAAAATTATATTAAGATTCATATACTTATCAAAGTAAAACATTTAATCTTATTTCTCCTCACACCATCAATTCTTAACGAAAATACCACACATGCTCTATAATAATTAGTATCTTTAGTTTCTCAATCCCTTCACTTCTGAATCCGTGTGTCGACTGCGAACTGATTTAGAAGAGTATGGTTTTTAGGACGAGGAGGACCAGCATGATGAAACACAATACAACAAGCACGGTGGCACACATGACCATTCCCCCTTTCCTCTGTGTTCGCTCCGCCTGCAGATATACAAACCAAACAGAAAGTTAGACAAAAGGTTGGTTACAGATGGAGTTCCAGTGACATCCAGTACGGTAGAGCATGACCACATGCCTTCACAATGTTCAGAAACCTATACTCGTTGAGTAAGATCTCTTCAAGTTTAGTACCAGTGTACTGACATATTGTCGATACCAGTACAGGACCCATACCGGGCAGTATGCACAGTGCGTACTGCCCGGTATTAAAATATAATATAATATTTTTTATAATATAATATTATATTATATAATATTAAAAATATTAAAATATATAAAAAAGAAGAAAGGGGTGACGTCGCCGATCCGTCTCCCGTGGAGACGCCCGTCCTCGCTGGGAGAAAAAGCGGCGCGTGTGACCGCGGCGACGCAGGGCAAGGACGGGCGATCGATCGCCGATCGATTTCTCTCAATCGATCCTCGATTTCTTCTTCAATCGGCCGCCGACTCGAAATCGACCGACGATCGATGTTTGGAACCGAGGGGTCCGGGAATCGGGACCGATAGTACCACTCGAACCGGGCGGTACAAGTCGAAATTGCAAACCTTGCTACATACCATTACTTTGGAAAAAACATATATATATATATTTCTATTAGGAACCAAAAGGCTGTATACTACAAGTGCTAGCCAATTTATAAAAGGTGGTGTATAGACATGAAATAAGATCAAGCCTTGAAAATGCAGATGAATGAAGCCAATAAAAATGACAACCCAGCCAAGTGTTCAACAATGGTACAGCATTAAATCCCAACTGGCTAGGGGCCTGACAAAAACACATGCTCATACTGTCATTGAGAGTTTTGACCATGTTGCCAGCTAACATACTACTAATGGCCAAAATACCAATCAGGCAAGGATGATAGCAACAAACACAGAAATGTTCCAGCTATACCAAATCTGAAGATGTAAATGGCACATCCAGGTTGTTATTTATATGGTCTCAGGCGACCCACATGAATGAAAAGCATATTGTTCATCTGGCTATCAGCCATCCATCCAAAAAATTGCTTGATTAGTTTTACAAAGTTCCAAGCAGAAAAAGACGGGCAGTTGTAGCATGACTAACTCGCACATTCTAGATAAAGAGTATAGATAACAAAAATTGCAGAAATATGAACGGAATAAAGAGGAAGGGAAGACAGAACCTTCTCTAACTGTTTATGGCCCTCTTCTACTGAACTTGCAACATTCTGTACATTGTAATCGATCCGGTCAACTATGGTTCCCTGCTTGCATCACATGCATCAGAAAGTATCCACATGGCATCAGCAAGAAACTCGGAATTCTCTGATGGTTAAAATTGTACCTGATCTATCACAAGGACTGAGAGATCCTTCATGATCTGAGCAAGCTCATTCACTGATTCTACAACCTATGAACAAGAAATTTCAATGATGCAGCTCATGAGAAGGGTACGTAACATGATAACATATATATATATATATATATATATATATATATATATGTCTTCAAACTTCACAAGTCCAAGCCATGAATAGAGCACATGAGCATCAAGGCCACTTAACAAACAAAATATTCCAAGTTATTATTACCTGTACAATCTCCCTCTCCCTCTCTCTTGTGAATGCCTCACTTCTCTTCAGTGTAGACAACTGAACCTCGTCAAAACCCTATAGAAAGTATAAAAGGAATAAATGCCAGCAAAAATGGTCCAAAACTATGAATAGTGCACAGAAACCAAAAAGTGTTGATAGATCAGCTAAAACAATCTCATGATCAGGCACAGAGAAAGAGCCCCTCTTTTCATGTTGCTATGAGAAATTTTTCTAAAAGTCATCAAGAAATTGACCTAAATAAGGGTTCACAATTCCACTATAGGCAAATCCATTCTGGGGTCCTGATAAAACTGCCAAATAAATCATTAAAAGAGAAATAAGTACCACATCACGAAAGTCATCTTCCATCTCATGTCTGATCCCATTGCGATTCATTTCCAAATCAACACCATCTTGCCCCTAAGAAATCAAAGATAGCATCAGCACTTCCTTACACTTGAGAACCCCACAAAAACCAACTGACATGCATAAGCATGATCTGAGATCAGAGTACCTCCTGCTGCTGCTGAAGGCGCTTTAAATAAAAAGACTGTTTCTTTCGGAACTCCATTGAAAGGTTTTGGAGGTCAGTTGCAAGAGACCGCTGCACGAGCAACACCCAATGTCTTATATAAGTATCCAATAAAAAAGGAGCAAGGGGACATTGATATAATAGCAATGCAGTTAACAAAGTGCCTCAGTATTCGTTTGATGCTGAGATTCTCAACCCTCAATCTAAATGGTTTACTGATCAATTAAATGTGACCATGTAAACAGAGTAGCAGTATGGAATCAGAATTTTGATTCTACAATAATGTGCATACAAGCTTGCGAAGGACGATTGGCAGAGGTTGTCAATAACCACAAAAAGAAATATAACAGAGAACAACATCGCACCTGAACATTTTTCCGGACATTCGAATCTTCAGTAGGGTCACCAGAAGAAAGTTTCTGCAGTCTCTTTTCTGATTTCTTCAACAGATCTGTTATTTCATGGGTAAGAAGCTCGATGACATGTTGATCCTCCTTACCATCTCCAAAGGAAGGCATTAAGGCTTTTGCATGGGCCTTAACTAACTCTGACATTTTTGTCCGAGCACGTTGCATGTTTGCAGCTATTTCTTCAGAAACATCCACCCAAGCTGGAGGTAAACCAACTATAGTTGCACCTGTACTGCAATGAGCTAACAAAAAGTTTAATTGGTTTAAGGCATTTTGAATATCACCAAAATTGTTGACTAAACATTGCCAACTATAATTGCATCAATTTCAGTTTTGCAGCAACAATTCTACAAGTTTGTCAAGGTAAAAAGCAGAAGACTTGCAAAGTAATGGAAAGGAATGGCATGCACATGATTTTGTTTAACTCTCAAGAAACTCCAAATAGATCAATTCATATAGACAGTAGCCTATATCTCGAAAAGGATTTTCTAATATACTATAAACGTGATCATTCCCACAAACAAAGGTTTAGAAAAAGAATAACATCAGTATGGTCTAGATAAGAGTTTCTGAGTGCAAACATGTTAGGCCACCCGGTTATTCAAATTTATCATAATGTCAACTTCAAGCTTTAAGCACAATGCACGTGGCAGAAGAAAATAAAGGGTTACAGAAATACTCTAACACAATAGCAGATAGACAGTTGACTTCATAATCGAATTTTGTTATAAAGCATTTTTGACATGAATGAGTGCTTATAGAAGAGATTATGAATTTCATAAATTTATGGTTTCTACTCTGCACTGTAATTATGAAATTATAAGATGCAAGATTTCTTCTCTGCATTTACATAAATTTAATGCACCAGATGCTAAACTCAATATAAGTGCTGATAAACACAAAAACATTCTAAGGCGGCGCTAGAAAGTTGGAGTCTGATTTCAATATGTTGCTAGAGTCGCCCACGCATTCACGGATGGGCTAGTACAAGAAGGGATAAAATTAAATTAATTCTATTTCAGAAGCTCATACAGGATGCCTACGTATTAATGAAATGTATAATTTCCTTCCTACAAAAAACCCTAGTCCTCAACAACTCCTGAAAAGGTTTATAGATGGGTTATGCACCAGTTTATGTTTAAAATCCATAATAACAAACTTAGGAAATCCATCCTCACCAATGACCAGAAAATATTGGCTTGATTAGAAGATAATACTGCTCATATATCTTGTCAGGACACATATCAACAATGCTACATTAGCTAAACTATAGTCACCACAATAAACTACGTATATACATGATATATTGCAAGATGGTTTTGGGGCCTTATATACCAGTCAGTATCATCATGAGATGCAATTTTGAGACAAGAATGCTACTACATTCCTCAGGAAACCTTAGGCATCAAAATTCTTTTATCTTCAGAACAGAAACTCTCATCTCTTTTGGATGCATTTCTTGCAAGTATTCCGGTCGTAGTTCCTATGTCCCGGCTCCAACCAGATGAGCTACAAATTAACTACATGTCAGCATTTTGAGTATGATAAGGATGCCAATTGCAATAAAATAAATGATCCACCACCGATCCCTACACATTATTGCTCCTCCTCCCTCGATGATAATCACTCTCTAGAACCAGGACGACATCGGACCGACGAGACAATAGATGTTAACAGAACGTACTTCCCATAGGAATTCTGAATGAAATATGAATCCAATCGACAATAGTAAATTCGCTGTATAGGCAATAGGGTTTCGACACGAAGAGAGGTGAGTCCTAAGTCTTAATCAGGGATAATGGAAACAGATGAACCTAATGAAGAAGGGAGAAGGAGATCGGACCTCGAACCACCGGGATCTTCCGTGCTGAGAGGAGCGTAGGACCGATCGGGGCGGAGAAGCGAGGCGCTCACGAGTTCGATTACCGGTCCGCCCCCGGAGTAGGAGGTCGACGGGCCGGAGTGTGAGGAAGGGGAAGGCACCCGTACGTTGCGGAGGGCGTCCCGGTACTTTCTGTAGATCGGCGTACGGTTCCTCGTCGCCATGGCGAGGAGATCTCGGAGACGAGGAGGAGGAAGATGAGAAACGGAAAGACGGTACGCGGTGGTTCAGAATGAGGAGGAGGACCAGATGGGGAGGGAGGGAGCAGCAGCGTGGGTTTTGATGCAGTCGTAATGGGTTCGCTTCGGCCCACCAATCGAAGGCCCAAATAGGCCCATATCCATCATGGATCAGCTGGGGAGCGAGCAGCGGCGTGGGCTACGATGCAGTCGTAACGGGTGCGCTTCGGCCCATCAAATAGGCCCATCTCTCTTATGGACGGCGGATACTATGGGCCCACATAAGATGACCCTCCCCAACATTTCCCAGAGTTCGACTCCTCTCGTGTCGCGGACTCCACCGGAGGGAAGCCAAGCGGCGGCCGAGATCCAGTCGGCGACGTTCCTCCCCGGAACCGAAAGGTGCCGTCGTCTCATCCCCCTCATCTTCCTTTTACTGGTTTCACGAATCCTCTTCTGCCTCGATCACATCAAATCATTTTGCTTATGATAGGATTTAGATATAATTTATAATTAAATGAGAAAATATCCTAGATTAATTAAGAAAAATTATACTATTTACCTATATAAATAGATGAAGAATCAATATGCTTAATTAGGCTTTTCATTGTTACTTCATAGTTTATCATGGTCTCAGACCCCGCCCCTCTCTAGGAAAGATTACCTTTTATTTCTTTGTTGTCCAATGACAGCTTCTCACCTACGATAATAGAGGACAATCATCTATGGTCACAGCCCATATAATCATCATACTGTTGTGGCGGTCGTTGCCCTTAACCGCTTGTGACCCTTCGACGTCACTAACATCATCTTTCGTAGTACAATAGAAATAAAGCAACCTTTGATTCTTATGTTGTAGCCGTCGGACCTCCTCTTTTTGCCACCGAGGTCTCTTCACTGCCAACGCCCTCTCCCTTGTCAGTTCTTCACCTTTATTGTCCAACAATAGCTTCCGCTACACTTACTTTGTGTCGTTCAAGCTTCATGCGATGCCTTCACTCTCTTTCCTTCATATTCAACCCTCCTTCCTCCACCTCCTCCTATCGTACCGTCGAACATGTAAGTCCAACATAATTGTTCGCTCTTTCTCAATCAAACTTACATCGTCATTGAAATCAATCGTCGTCAGATCTTTATCGCGATTGACAGCGATCTCTTTCCTTCAGATTCATTGACAACGATTCAAGATCGACATTTTTACGTGAGCTCGACTGAGAAAATCTAGTAGATTAGTTAAGAAATTTTTTTATCTTTAATTATATAAATAAAAAAATAATTAATAAATTAAATTAGGCTCCTCGTCCATTTAGTCTTTATGATGGTTACGAGAATCCCCTTCAGCTTTTGGAGAAAGAAAAATACGTAGATTTTGTACTGATTGATCGTAGACGAATCCGATGTCTTCTTTAATACGATCATTTCTCGAAGAATAAAAAAATATTCCTCCCACGGAAGAAGGTACAGTGCAGGAGCAGTACATAGGAAAGCATGCAGTTCGATGAATGAGACTTTTGAGCTTCGTGCGACGAGGCTTCCATTCTTGCTGGGATCGAGATATATATATATATATATATATATATATATATATATATATATATAGGATAAAAAACAAAACATTGAGTAATTGTGTGTCGAGTGGATTCACTTATCGAAAGGCTTCTCCAGTAGCCGACACTATTCCCCTTCCAGTATAGGGGACACTGATGTAACAGTTGGCCCCTCAGAGTTGGAACAGCTTCTGAAGACCAAACATTATTTGAAGTAATATATATATATGTCTCCTCACTTTAGCTGAAAAGAATGCCCTCCAACAAACATTACAATAGGAGTATCAAAAGGTTTTTTTTTTTTTTGTGTATAGTATTTTTTTTATTATCACACACGTCTCGCGTTGTATTGGCCGTCGTCTTGTCGTTGCACGTCGAAGAGACTGGCGATGCAATGCTTTGCGTCTCTATGATCGGATGACTCACTTAGAGTCGATGGACTTGGAGAAGATGTCAACATTAAATACCTAATAATAATAATTTTTTTATAACCTCTTTCATCTAAAAGATTGAAAGGATCTACCGAATAATTGCGTCATAAATTTTCCAACCCTTTCTATCGATCACCGTCGAACAAGAATTCACCACCGATCAAAATAGTGCCGCACCGACACACCGCACGTGCGAGCACTGTTATCGTCCCTTTTATCAACTCCCCACCTCGCCTTTCATCACACACCTTCCTTCATCCTCCACCGGCCTATCGGCTCGCATCTCCATGGCCACTGGGCACGCAAATGGAGCCGCCGAGGAGAACGGCAAGGTGCCGGGGGCGGCCGCTTTCAGGATCTTCGTCGGGTACGACTCACGCGAGGACGGCGCGTTCCAGGTGTGCCGTCACTCACTCCTCCGGCGCTCCTCGGTCCCGCTGGAGGTAATCCCCCTGAAGCAGGCCGAGCTGAGGGCCGCCGGCCTGTACACCCGCGGGCGCGGCGCCACCGAGAGCACCGAGTTCTCCTTCACCCGCTTCCTCACGCCGTTCCTGGCGGGGTACCAGGGCTGGGCCATGTTCGTCGACTGCGACTTCCTCTTCACCGCCGACGTCGCGGAGCTGTCCGCCATGGCCGACGACCGCTACGCCGTCATGTGCGTCCACCACGACTACGCCCCCAAGGAGGGCGTGAAGATGGACGGGGTGCCGCAGACGGTGTACCCCCGCAAGAACTGGTCCTCCATGGTCCTCTACAACTGCGCCCACCCCAAGAACCGGACGCTCACGCCGGAGCTGGTCAGCGCCGAGTCGGGGGCCTTCCTCCACCGCTTCATGTGGCTGGATGACGACGACATCGGGGAGCTGCCGGTGGCCTGGAACTACTTGGTGGGGCACAACCGGGTGGACCCGAAGGACCCCATGACGCAGCCCAAGGCGATACACTACACGTCGGGCGGGCCGTGGTTCGAGGCCTACAGCGACTGCGAGTTCGCCGACCTGTGGCTGAAGGAGCTCAACGACGAGAAGCAGCAGGCGGTCGAGCTGTAGCTTGGCCACCGGCTGCTGCACTACCACCGCTGTCGTTTGCCGGTGTTTGTCTTTTGCCCGTGGCGGTAACGACGACGGACGGCATCTGCTGCGTAGATAGCGTTGTCTTCGCTGTGTGCTGTCTTCACTGTTGGCGTTGTCTTGTGTCATTTGCAGCTATCCTTCTCGGACTACAGAATTGTCACTCTTGTCACTATTATTAATTATATTGGGAGAAGAAATGAAGCATTTAATGGACTTTTAAAGTGTGTTGTGCATCATCGTTCGATGGAGAAGGCGGAGGACGCCACAAAGCACAGGAATCCCATGTTTGGTAGCATTTGAGTTTAGAATGTTAAAATACGTTGTGTTTTATATTCTTTGATACTTTTACACAAGTTTAGAATTGTGTTTTGTTTCTTACAATTTTAATTCAAGAATTGAAATGGGATTTTGGATCACCCTATGGAATCAAATTGCACTTTGAGATTACTGCGTGTCATCCATCAACATCTTAAAGGGATCCCACCATGCCGGTAGGTGAAATAAATGGTTTTGGTCCTCTTTGTGCTGTACTCGACAAGATATATATATATGTATATAGCAAGCGGTTGGTGGAAAGTATGACACTAAATTACTACGCATGCGAGTCGCCTGATGCCATTTATCTCAATAACCAAATGAAGATATCATCTCAAACATCAACATGCATTCATGGCAGATGGACGAATGTGAAAACATGGTTGATTTGTTCATCAGAGCATCTAAAATAACTCACTAAAGTTGAAGATGTGATGTGTGATGAGATTGTTTGTTGATGCAGTCATTGGAAACCCAAAAAAAGAAAAATTTTTTTATAACAAATACGGATGCAAGTGCTTCTTGAAGAGAGAGAGAGAATGATGGGTGGTGGAAGTTTTAGAGCATAATTTATCATTGTTTAGTGGAAGACTCACTGACTCATGATTTGTGTGTGTGCAAGAGTATAATTCGATTATGATAAGTCATATGTGAGATGATGGAATTGTTAGATTATATTATTTTATTTAATTAATGTAATTATATTTTTATTATAAGTATTGATTATTCAAAATAAATTTTAATTATAGTATAATTCATTGAAAGATGATCTTATAAAAGGAATGAATGTTTTCAAAACTTGGATAGCGAATGCGTAGATACATTATATTATTGAAGTACTATAAATCTTCTCTCATATTATTTTAGTTTGTCGAGCAAATTATTAAGAGATTATAAATTTTATTTTATCTTTTCTTATTGTCGTAATAGTTATGTGAAAGATAAAAAGATAGGAGAAGACGAGTCTAGGTTTTTTTTTTCTTTTCTGTATAGATTATTGACGCATGTAGATCATCGTGGCTTAGTTCACTATATCCAATGTGCCCTTCCAATTATCGTATTCAAAAGATATAGACATTTTGTCTTATATTTATGATATGTAATTTTAATTATAACATTAAATTTAGTATGATAAATTTATTTCTTATAGGAATCATCAAAGCCAATGAAGAATGCAACTTTCCCCTTGATCACCATGACGTGACGAGAGAAATATAATAACAATATTTTCACATATTATTCTTCTTCCTATTAAAATGTAAAGATACATGAAAATATCTATACTTTTGTCTTCATAATTACGATTGACAATTCTTGATGACTTCTTTTTTTCCTCTCCCTTTTCTTAATCTTTGCATCACGCTTCCTCTCTTCTTCCACTTACCTTCAACCTTGCAATTGGGCTATGGAGCCATAACTCTTCCCGAAGCCCATATCTCATTTAACTCAAGTATATTATTATTATTATTATTATTATTATCATTATCATCATCATCGTCGTGATCATCATTTATCTGTAATAGCTAACATAAGAATAATAGAATCAACAACAAAATGCATGTAAAAGTATTGTTTTTCTTTTATATTACCCTCACACTAAAACCTTCAAATTTATAAAATGTTCACGTAGCAATAAATCTTAATTGTAGAGAATTTATTTGCACACTATAATTATTTGTTATTCAAGTAACTTGGTTCTTCCAATGATTTGGTTTCAATTAAGGATTCCAAAAACGGTTTAGGACCTATAAATAAATACTAATTTACATTAATACCTTTGGAAAACCTCTTGATATGTAGATTATCGTGCAAACTCATATCAACCTTAAACCATGCCTTTTGTGGCAATATGAGAAACATTTCCCCACCTTATCTCCTTTTTTTTTTTTTCTTTTTCATTTTAGAATACAAAAATTATGCATCCATCTAGAGCTAATCATTCAAAAACAATAACCAATGACCAATTGGATACTTGGTGTGTTCTTTGGATCCAAAAATTATGTCACTTGCACTTGTAGGTTTATTAAAAAAATAATAATTAAGATTTATGCATCCCACATGTTTATGTATATGATTGGGTTTGATCCACCTCTCACTCACAAATGTAAACGATGTCTTATATAATGTACACATTTTGCGTAGATGAAGAAAGTATAAGATGAAGCAGGACGAAGAAACATAGAGAATGAGGAGAAAAAGAAGGGACAAGAAGAGATTAAAATAGGGGTGGATAGGGAGAGTTCACCGGCTTTCGCCATTAATTGCCAAAAGGACGTGTCGTTGTCCGCCATTGGATCTACCACCACCTTCCCTCGCTCATTAAAACACCAACTACGTGGCCGGCCCACTTAATGGGGCGGTGTGCCCATCTCCATACTTAGTCAGATCAATACTCTTAAAATTTCTTGCTAGTTCTTGTTTGTCTGTTTTAAAAAAAATTAATAAAAACTATATTAGTGATATGATGAGAGATAAAAAAAAATCTAACATAAGGAAAATAAAGTACTAGTATATGCAGTTTATTATTATTTTTATTATTTCTTGTTTGGGGGAGGGAGGAAGGGGGACACATGTATTCATTATTGTTGCTTTATCCCAAGCCTAATGTATAATGAATGATTGAGTAGTAAAGGGAACCCTCGGGACTATGAGCAATAATAGATTTAGTGGAAATTTTGTAACTTATATATATATATTTTCATAATTTTCCCCTAAAAGAATTCATATAACTTGCTATATTGGCATTATTGTATTATTAGCTTCGATTGTGCTTTTCCTGCGTGTGGAGTAGCTGCATGATTGCTCATCACATCAGCTAATTTTTTTAATTGGAATTGATAAATATTTTAATAAGATAAACAAAATTAATATAAAAAGAGTTATTATAAAAAAAAGAACTTCATAATTAAGAATTGATTTCTTTATAAATATCTTCTATATCTTTAAATTTAAATAAAAGAAAATTAAAATAAATTTTTTATAAATATCTAATATATTTTTAAATTTTAATGAAAGAAAAAAAGTTGTGAAGAACACTTTTGATGTTATTATTTTTTTTGAGTGAGAAGAATTTAAATTATTATAATTGATCTTATTAAGATGTTAGCAGAAATTATTGGACCATATTAATTTATACATTGATTTTTTATATTTAATTGTAATATTAAATGCTCTCTTTCCTCTTTAAGAGTCTCCCATGTGACGGACTAGACTTGTCCAAGCGGGATTCACCGCCTCTCCCCCCCTCCCCAATAAATGCCAAAAGTAGCTTTTTGCGGAATGATGCTGTGAAGCCATTGCCCATCCCACAATAAATGCCAAAGGTGGGTTTTTTAAGGGGAGGAGACGACGAGGCCGATGGATGGTGAAAGGCCACGATCGATAACACCACCACCAAGAAGCTGCGCCGCCCCCACCCCCTCCCCTCTTGTCTCCTCCCTAACGCCTTTTTCTTGTCCTTTGGGTGCAAGCAAGGCGTTTGGAGGCAGCTTAACCTGTGAGTGATTCCCAGCCGCGGGAAAGGTCTCTGAACTCGCCGCCGCTGCCTTCTCCACGAGAGCGAGTCCGTGTACAGCAGGAAGACCCTCTTCCCGTCGGCAGTTTTTTATTGTTTTTTGGCCATTAACATACACAAGATATAATATTATTTGATTAAAGAGTAATTAAGTTTTATTGATAATTTCTAATTATCCGCGTATCCTTAACATTAATAGTCACACCCACAATTATTCGTATCATATTAAATGATTCACTTTTAGTTCCCCAATATATATAATCATTTCAGAATCATGATCGTTCTCCATTCTCTTAAAAAAAAATCGATTTTTATATTTTTAAAATTCACGTTCGAATTCATATGCTTATGGAAAACATTAAGATTCTTATACATGATTAAAATTTAATAAAAATATTAAAATAATAAGATTAAATATTTTTAATTTTATAAATATAATATACAATAGTAAAAAAATAAAAAAATATTTATGATAAAGAATATGCAATTAATCCCAAGAATGCAATGATAGCTTTTGACAGAGTTAAAAGAGTATGGAGGACCATCGTCACCTTTTGGCACAGCCAGCAGCCATTATATCACATCCCTGCGCGACCGTGAGAGAGACGAGAGGGGCGCGACGCAACCCCCCACTCCCCACCTCTTCCCTTTCACCATTTCCAGTGCCAATACCTTCTTCTCCCATATGACCGACGACGTAGCCGCCAAGCGTCCGAGGCTTTGCCTCTCCTCCATTTCGGCTGCGCGGCGGCAGGGGGGAGGAGAAGAGACAGAGGAGGAAGAGCCTCTGCTGCCGGGACTGCCTGATCACCTCGCCCAGCACTGCCTCGCCCGTCTCCCTGCTCCGCTCCTCTTCTCCGTCTGCCGCTCCTGGCGCCGCCTGCTATACTCCCCTTCCCTCCCTCCCTTCCTCTCCCTCTTCGCCCTCCTGTCGCCCTCCGATGCCGCCACCGGCGACCCGGTCTCGTTCCACAGCTTCGATCCCATCGCCGCGCGATGGGCCCCGCTCCCTGCGCCGCCGCCGCACCTGCTCCTCCTCCAGCACCCTTCCTTCATTGCCCGCAGCCTCTCGGTCCAGTCCGTGGCCGTCGCTGGCCACCTCGTCGTCCTCGCGGCCACGACCCACCGCCTTGTCCCCGCCCTCCCCCGCCCCCTCGTCTTCCACCCGGCCTCCCGCCGCTGGCGCCTCGGTCCGCCCCTCCACGCGCCGCGCCGTTGGTGCGCCACCGGGGCCGCCGGCGGAGCGGTCTACCTCGTCTCCGGAGTCGGCACGGACTACAACGCCGACGTCGCCCGCTCCGCCGAACGGTGGGACCCTGCTGCCGGCGCGATCTCAGGGTGGGAACGAGTGGCGCCGCTCCCGGACGGGCGGTTCAGCAGGGAGGCGGTGGAGGCGGTGGCGTCGCGGGGGAAGCTCTGCATGGTGAACGTGAGGGGGCGGGCGGCGAAGCAGGGGACGGTGTACGACATCCGGGCGGACCGGTGGGAGGAGATGCCCCCGGGGATGCTGGCCGGGTGGACCGGCCCCGCGGCCTCGGCAGCAGATGATGACGATGAGGGCGGCCTCATCTACGTGGTGGACGAGCGGTGCGGCGCCCTCAAGGCCTACGACTGGTACGCCGACAGCTGGACGACGGTGGCGGAGTCGGAGCTGCTAAAGGGGGCAGCGCAGATGGCGGTGGGAGGTGGGCGCGCGTGCGTGGTGCGCGGCGACGGGCGCGCGCTGGTGGTAGTCAACGTGGCCATGGCGCCGGCCGGGATATGGGTGGTGGAACCGCCGGAGGGAAAGCGGGCGCTCGCGGTGCACGTGCTGCCCAGGCTGAGCTCGAGCGAGTCCTCCTGACCGTTCGATCCATGAGCCTGTCCGCATCCATCGGCTTTGGTTTTTATTCTCCCTTCTTCATTTTAATCTTTTTCCCAAATTTTCGGGAAAAAGACAAGGTTGACCAGTCAAACACGTGCAATGCGCATGAGCAGCGGCGGGGTCGGTAGCATGACGACAAAGGAGTGCTTTTAGCGTCACTGACAATAAATTAATGGCAAAAAGGCAGTAATATTCCACTGCACACGTCTCACTAGCATCTGTTGCTTCGTCTACACAACATCTTGATATTAAAACCCCAAAAGAATTCAATAATAAAACCCTTCACATGTGTCCCACACAACTTTGAATGGACCAGAATATATATAGATATATAATTCTGATACAATATACTATGATGTCTCCACTGTTGAAGTACAAGTCAACAGCAGATCAATATTTATAAAAAAAAATAAAAGTATAAAAGAACAAGGTGGAAAATCCTATTTTTGAAACTTATTGTGACCAATACCAAAAAGAAAAATATATATAACCCCGGCAGGTTCAAATCTCATAAAAGATGTAAAAGTAACGCATCCCATGCAATTGGACATTCATTCCAAGCACACCATTGGAGTAAAGGAATACATACTGAAGCATTGTAATCTCATTGACCAGCAAAGGACATACATGCAGTATATAATGAACCGCGCAGGAAATGCTTGTGGTCATTTGTGAGAGAACCCAAAGAAGATTTGGGAACAGGAATGTTTGATTCTGAACCCAAGTACAATTTTGCCACTAAACTGCACCTTACATGCTAAAGTATGCATGCATATCACTTGTCTACATGCAATAAGAGATGCGTCAATCACAAACAAGTAGTTGCACATCACAGAAGAGAAAGCAGCAGCAGTGAAGGAAATAATGATATCATACATGCATATGTCACATACCCAGTACAAACTTGGTGGAATATTATGAAAAAATTTAGCCTTCTAAATGATCAAGTGTATATATAATCAGAATACTTTGATATACCACCTGAAGTTTTTTATATTATAGACGAGATCCACAAGACAACAATTTGATGATAGCAATATGCTCAATAAACAATGATCGTCATAAATTCATGTGAACTCATAAAAAATATGATAGTGTTTCCAACACAGACTTCAGTATATGGCTATCTCTATATTATCATTTTGGGGACAAAATGCAGGTTGCAAAATTATGACTTGCCTAATAAATTTCTATACACTGAATTAAGTCAGACATTATACACACTATGTACAAAGCACCTCTAGTGCTGAGTCTATTGGAAGAATAGAAGCGACAACCTCTTTACATGAAGAGTACAACTAAAGTAATTTAGCACCACCTGTCGGTCTTTTGTGAACCAAAGTATCTAAATACAAACAAGATAGTCCTATAGGTTCAAACACAAGCACATACATGTACACGTACATCCATGCATAGACATGAAAGATACAAAAATATGCATCTAACAATACAAAGCAAAGAAAATTCTTAACTTCAAGAAGTTGGATGAAAGGAAGAAACTTGGTGCCACTTCAGCCTGAATGCACTGGCAAAACCACTAATTCATTTATAAGATAAACCATATATTATTTTCTCCTAAACTGCACTTTCAGTGTCAGCAACATCAAACTTACTGATGTTAGAATACATGACCAATGTTAAAATACACCTTTTTTATCCAACTGATGATGCAGGATGCAAGAAAACCGATAAGCAAATATTCTCATCAATGATTGTATCATTGTTGTTGCTTATATATAGCATTTTATTTACATGTATGCATCACTTGCTGCTCAAACCCAATGATCATGCATTTGGGGGCACTTATATCTGGTCTTCATGGAGATATTTCCAAACCTTTTTGCCTTTGGCAGGCAGGAAGAAGTTATTCCACGGTTAAGTACTTGATCGCATTTGACAATCTTTTCCATGTCCGTATCAAATTTCTTTTCCATACAGTCAAGTTGGGTTTAAATGGTAGATCAAATGAGTATGCATAAAAAAAAAAGCTTATACCTAGTGATGGAAACTGTTGGAATTTATTCGAAGCATCTTCCCATTTGAACTATGTCAAAAATTCATGCAAGAATCTCATATCCTAGTTTATGTTCACATCAATCAAATATAAGGGCTAAGGCACAAAAGTTTGACAACAACTTCGTCGTATGTATCTAAATATGTTCACATCTATCAAATATTTTTCTTATCCTTCATTCCTCCCTTTGTTGAGGGCACTACTGTGAGAAACAAGAAGGAAGACCTTAAATGTGCTTTTCCATGTTTTCATATTAGAAGTCATAATTTCTCCAGAAAGATATTTTTCTGGAAAAATGAACCTCAACTTAATATCAATTCTCTTGACAGTCCACATGGATATTTTCAGTCATCTGCAGTTGAAATTTAAGGAGAAGTTGCTTATATTGTACATATATTAGGGAAGCGAGTTAATACAAGGACATAAAGCAAACATTAAAACAAAATAAAAGCTGCATAAAACTAACAAATATTTAATAGGAAAACAAAAGGAGGTGAATATAATTTCTCTTCCTTCACTAGCTATGACGATTGACTTATTTTCTGAAAGCAGTATTCGACACATTTATGGTACGGATTGGATGCATTTACACAATTAGGGTGGATTTGTTCTCTCTGGATCATCCTGTTATCCTGCATCTTCACACCATTTTCCACTGAAATAAGAATACAAACAGCGATAGTTAGATGAAGTCAAGCTTCTCGTATGTGAAATCAGACAAAGTAACTGAAACAAATCGACAAATTAAGCAAAATCCTAAATCCCTAACACATCAATCCTAGTTGATAAGGAAGCATGAGAGTCAATGAAGAGCCTAAATTTCTTCCAAAATTTTGGAATCACAAAATTTGGTAATGTGAAAAGAGGTAGAGTAGTAGTAGACCTGATCTCCTCTCCTTGTTTTGACTTTTCACCTCCTTGTATTTTCTTGGAGAGCAATACTCAGCACACTGATGGTATGGATTGGTTGCATTCAGGCATGAAGTATTGACATTTTTTTCAGCAATTGCAAACCCTTGATTCTCTTTTTGAATCCCCCCATTTTGAGCTGGACAAGAATGTCAGAACACAATAAATAAGTCTAAAAAGTAAGAAACAGTTCTTTTGGTTGTCCCCCATCCTCACTCCATTTTTCACAGAAATCAGAAATCGACCAGCAACGATTTCATGAAATCATGATTCTTCAATCCGCAACACCAATCCCAGTAGCAAGATGGAAAGAGAAACAGCAACATAGCACCTAATTTTCTTATTACAGTGGAAATAAGAAATCCGAAAAAGAAGCAGACCTGATCTCTTCTCCTTTTGTCCATTCACAGCGGGATTTCTTGAAAAGCAGTACCCACCACACTGATGGTATGGGTTGGACGCATTCGGGCAAGAAAGATCCACGTTTCTTTCAGCCGCTATATTCTCTCGATTCTCCTTACGTCTATTCCCAGCTTGAGCTGCGCCAGCTACTCAGAAGAAAATTTAAGAGCATGATTAATCTGCGGACAGCCGACCGCAAGTAGTTGTGACTTGCGATTTGGTTGTTGTTGCCGATTAATCTGAAGGGGGAAAAAAGAAGAAGAAGAAGAAAAAAAAGAAACCTAAGTTGAGTAAGGGACTTCGGGTGTTCGATCCGTAAGATCGTTGAACGCAGGACTCCCCACACACATGGAAGGGATTGGAGGCGTTGATGCAGTCCGGATTCACCTTCCGCTCCATCTCCATCCTCCGCCTAACTTCGATCTCCAAACTGCAAGCAATCCGCCCCGAATGAGATCGGGGAGCAAAAATAGGATCGTAAACGCACCAACGGCACGAAAAATGAAGAAAACAAGTCGAAGAAATCACTTCGGTCGTTGGCGGGCGGCGTGGAGGGTCTCTGTGGCTGGTGATGGTGCCGTTAAAGGCGGAAGAAATCTAGAAACACCACAAAGAAAAAACTTTCGTTTACCCTTCTCCAACAACGTGTTGTCTCGTGATTGGTTGAAGACTCAACCCTTGCGGGGCCCAGCGTTGTTATCCCATAAAAATACGGTACCTCACACGGGTGTGCCCAAGAGAGATAAAGAAGTATCGGACACGACGTGGTGATTTGGGCGGGTCAAACACGGGGGCGTCAATTCTCGACCACAGCTCGGCCCATCGGCAAGAAAGTTTTGGTTGTACTACGTCAGGTTCTTTTGGGGTGGAAGACCTCTCTTAGGAATTGGTATCTGCATGCATTCACATCCACCATTAAGTTGCAGCTGTTTGATTCTTGTGTTCGGTGTCTAATTCCACCCGTTCGAGATGACTTCTGACGGCAACATTTCGTTCATTGAATGCCCTAAAGATAACAAGCAGACTAATTGAAAGTTTCGTTGCAAGCAAGTAGTAAAGCATTTAATTAGATCATCTAACGAAGAAATCTGCATACATAGAGTCTTCACTTCCATTTCATAGTCTTCATTGCATTTGAAAGATAGCAGCTACAGGAAGGACAGCCAGTGGCTGTATCACACCAAACACAAAATGCTTCTCTTCTTCAAAGAGGTTTTTCTTCTCTTTTACTTGTTCGTTAATTATTAGATTCGTCCCTCCCAGTGGCAATCGGCAGCGGCGGCGGAGGACTTCAGAAGGATGGCTTCCACATCAGCCGGCGGGTTCAGCCCCATGGCGGCCGCCCGGTCCCACCGCTCCATCCGGCTGAGTCCCAGGCAGGGGCCATACCGCATGTCCAGATCGAACTGCCGCAGCCTCTCCTCCTCGAATGCCACCGCCGACGCTGTCTTCCCGTGCTCCGCAATAGCCCCTACCGGCGGGTTGTAGACGAACGAGATCGGTGGCTTGTGTAAAGCACAGCAGAAAAAAATTGGGGGGAAGATAGGGTACCGAGGACGGGGCTTTGGTCCGGATCGGTGAAGGACAAGGCGATGGCGGCGGACTTGCCGGTGCTGCTCCGCTTGGGGGTGGGCTTGGCAACTCCTCCTCTCTTCTTCTGGCGATAGAAGCCTCCGATGCCGACCGACGCCATTTCTCTCGCACTCTCTAGAAAACAAAACAGGGGTTGCGGGGACGGAAGATGGCTTTCCACATTTCCATCTCCATTTAATGGGAGGTGGACGTTGTGATACGTGCCGCTAGTCATGATCGTGCTTTTTTTGAATTTTGAATCGAGGGGAGAGTGTTCCGATGTGCCGCCGAGACGCCATGTCGGTGTCGACGTGGCTGTTGCCGCAATGCCCCGGCAACATTACCGAAATATGCCATATCACATATAAATGACTATGCTGCGGATACAACATAACTTGCGGTTTGGGTTTCGGATGGATCCAATTAGTTCAGGACTCTGCTGGAGTGCAGATTGGACTCGAATTATATCCTAAAATATAAGATCATCTTGATATAACCAAACCGGATTCGAGCTCAATCGAGAGCGACGACGTAAGCATTAGCTTTGGCATGGGTCCGGGTTACCGGTTAGCGCCGACTTGGAGCAACAAGAGCCACGAGGCGCGCGCCAAATATCTCCTGCAACCAATGGCGCATCTCCCTCCCATATCTCCTCCATCGCTCACGCACTCTCATTACCCAGCAGGAAGAGAGAGGGAGTAACCACCACCACGGCAGCAGCTTCTCCCCTTTCGCTCAGTTCTCATCGCCCGTGTCCGCGATCGCCGCTGCGGCCACCCGATCGCCACGCTCTGGTGCGTCCTCTTCCTTGTCAATCCCCCTCTCTTATAGAGAGCGGATGCCGATTGGGTTTGGTATTCGTGCGGATCGATCCATCCTTCTGCTTTCTTCCGCCCTTTTAGGTCGTATCTGTCCGTAATTGCGTGGAAAACGGCTCGTTCTTGATGTTTTTGCGACCAATCTGCAGTTCAAGCTGGATGATGGCAACATCGGCAGTCGTTGGATTAAGCACCGGAAAGAGGCTTCTGACCTCTTCATTCTGTCCCACCGACCTCGCCGAGAAGTTATTCCCCATCGTGGAGCAAACTACGCTGCCATTTCCAGCGGCCTCCACGAAGTCCGTCGTAGTTGCACAAAAATCCTCCCAATTCAGGCCGAATGTCCCGCCGACCAGACACATACCGATCATCAAGGCACTGAAAGAGCATGTCCATACCTTGGCCCCTTCACCTACCGATCTTGAATCCTCTCTGGAGGCCCTCATCTTGCTACACAAGTCTATGTTGGAGAAGCAATGGGAACTCCCCTTCACGGAGATGACAACTGTTGCTGCTCCCGGGAACGGCTGCCGGGTGCCCGGAATCGCTCGCTCCGGGACATCTGCTCGTGAGAGGAGAATGATTGAGAGAAGGAAATGTCTTGGTCATAGGGATACCATGGCACCTGCAAGCAGAGTGAGACAGCTTCGATCTAGTGTTAGCCCTGAGCTGCTGAGACCTGATGCTAGTGGTTATGTCAGAGGAACCGTCGGTGAGAGCTTGCTTACACATGAAGAAGTCGTCAACCTGTCGAAGAAAATAAGAGCTGGTATGCGTGTGGAGGAACACAGGTCAAGGTAAGCAATTCTTTCTCACGCAAGTTATTGTTTACCATCTTATGTTCGAACATTAGGTACTGAGTGAGAACTCAGCAATTTACAGCCTCATTTTTGCTCTGTTCTACTTGATCAAACAAGAAATCTACCAATGACCAATTGCCATTGTTCTCGCCCAAGAGTTCTTGTTAAACTTATGAGCTCCAGTCAGTGCTTTTTTGCCCACTTTTGGAGCATTAGTAGCACATAATGTCCTAAAAGAGAATGTTCTTTTATAACTGTAGAAGCCATTCATTTAAATATAGAGGAACACAGGTCAGGTCAAAGTAAGTAGTTTTTTCTCATGAAAAATCCATCTCATATTTTATGTTTGTGTGAGCCTCGAGAAAGACTAAGAACTTTGCAAACTACATTGTTTATAGCTTTATTTTACTTAATCAAACAAGAAATGAAGCAATGATCTATTTATCTAGTGCAATTGCCATTGTGCTCATGTTCAGTAGCACTAGTTGAACCGATCATGAGCTGCTCCAAGAGATGTTGTTCCTTTACAAGTACAGAACATATTCATTTGATGAGGTTGGACAAGCGAACAGCTGCATAACCTTAGTCTATCTATGGAACGAGTTTGTTTCTTCGTTCCTCTTCTTGCTAATACAACTTTTCTCTAATATAATCAAAGTTCTCTCTTTTACAACAAAGTTACAGCTTACCACCATTTCTAAGACAATCAACTTCAATGCGGCTTTCTAAATCATGTAGATGACAACACATGTTACAGTCATTTTCTTGCTGTTGCTTCCTGTTCTTCCCGTTACCCGATGACTGAGCTACTTATGGCTTCAGACTGCAGGAAAAAATGGGATGTGAGCCAACCGACAAGCAGCTGGCTTCTTCACTGAGGATGTCGCGTGCTGAACTGCACACAAAAATGATCGAGTGTTCTCTGGCAAGGGAGAAGCTTGCGATGAGCAATGTCCGTCTGGTGATGTCTATTGCCCAAAAGTATGATAACATGGGGACTGCAATGGCTGATCTTATCCAGGTAAACCTCCATGCTACTGGTTTGACAGTAGTCCTGGATTTACATGTCTTCGCACTAGCATACAAGTCTTTCTACTGCCAAACTAATTGCCTGTTTCGCAGGCTGGTTTGATTGGGCTTCTTCGTGGGATAGAAAAGTTTGATTCTTCCAAGGGCTTCAAAATTTCCACTTATGTGTATTGGTGGATACGGCAGGTGAGTTGTTTATCTGTAATACTTTACAGTTCAACACATATGAATGATCATGGAAGTCACCTGAATCTACACAAGAGCAGAAATGATAACAAGGCATACAATAAATTCATAGCTCAAGCTTTGCTTCATGACATGGTACTTCCTCGTTAAAAGATTGTAGACATAATATGAATTGCACAAAGGATGAAAGAGTATGTACTCTTCAGTATCCTTCAAAACTCTAGAGCCTTGTATCATGGAAGATCCTATTTCAGCATTATTATACATGCTTATTTGGTCCAATTGTTTAGTCTATTGTTGAACATCAATTTGATTCCAGACTTCAGTGAAGAATCTTTATTCTTACCAGGGTGTCACAAGAACATTGTTCAAGAACTCGAGGACTTTAAGACTGCCTGCTCATTTACATGAAAGACTCGGTTCAATTAGGCATGCAAAGATCAGATTGGAAGAGAAGGGAATTGCACCATCAATTGACGTGAGTTAAACTTTATCATACTGCTCAATGGTTTTCCCTTTTTTTCCTTTCATGCCCTGTTTTACTGCAACATCTTGTTTCTGGGCATTTTTGAGGTCAAATTAATCAAGATAACCTTTCATGCTATTCCAGTTATTTTGCCATTTCATCATCATTTTGGCTGTTTTGATTTATCAAGCTTCAATAACACTGGTGGTAACTATCTTATCTTCTTCATGGTCTTGAGCATGACAATGATCTCTCTCTCTCTCTATATATATCTCTCTAAACCCCCAAGACTAAAATCCATAACAATTTTTACATTTAGATCAGGAATCTTATTGGTAGGGAAACTAAATTACAAAAACCTTGCTACAATATTAAGGCATCAGTGTAGAAGTGGAGCTTACCTTTGTGTAGAATTCTTTTACAAGGGACTAACTTCTCTCCTTTTCAGAAACTTGCCGAGTCCCTGAACATGTCACAGAAGAAAGTAAGGAATGCCACACAGGTATAAGTTTAGTTTTCATCCATTTTTCATGCACTTCTTCTGTTTGATCTAGATCTTGTTAGTAGCTCGTTTGTTCCTCATGTTAAATGGTTAGAGATGCAGGCTGCGAGTATAGTACTTTCTATTGATAGAGAAGCCTTCCCCTCCCTGAATGGCCTTCCTGGCGCGACTCTCCACAGTGTAAGTATTGCTTCTCAATTTCTCTACATGCAATATCTATTATCTCTATCCATTCACATTGTTTCATAACACCATTTCTTTCCCTCCAGTATATTGCAGATAGGAACCTCGAAAACAATCCCTGGCATGGTTTTGAGGAATTGTCTCTCAAGGTACTTGAAAGAATCTGCTTTTACCATTCATTGCCCATCTTCCATTACAATAAGCAATTCGTTACTAAACAAGATTTCACGATATATCTCCCTCATGCAATCATGGTATTCACATGTTAATCCTTTTTGTCAGGATGAGGTCGACAAGCTCTTATACACGACACTCAGCAACCGAGAGAGAGATATCATAAGCCTATATCATGGTATCGACAATGAGTGTCATACATGGGAAGACATTGGCAAAAAGTAAGTAGTCTATTCCTGTCAAATAAATAGCTAGTTTTTGTCGATTGTTTTGAACTTACAATTTGGACACTGAAAGGAGCATGTTCTCTAAGTGAAGAGAATGCATGTTGAGCATGCTTTCTTTGGCCTGTGCCACTGATAGGAGAAATTGGATTTATTTTTCCTGGAATTGCAGTCTCAGAATTATAGGTCCCTTGCTAGTCATTGCAACAGTGCATAAGGGCTCAAACCTCATGCTTCAGTTAAGTTTTCAAATAATCGATACTAGTTAGTAACATCTTAAAAATTTTTGGATTTTTAAATCTCTAACCAAACTACTACTTCTGTCCACTTCTTTCTCTTGCACAATCATGTCAATAGACCACATAGATGTGTTTTGTAAGTTCTCCCCTAAGGGAAGTGTTTTTACACTCCAAACTAGTCATGCAAGACTAAGAAACGAAGTGTCCTTGCAAAGTTTGGAAATGAAGTATTTTTCCCTACTTCTGACTCTGGATGCCACAAGCTACTGTGATGTAAAAGATATACAAACCTAAAAAAGGCGACGATAATACTAATACTTTCAACTAAGGCAAGTTTTTATGTTTTGCAAGGATACAAATATATATTAAACGTGAATTCAGAGGGATAGTATAGAAGTAGGGAGATATGTATAAGTTCTTAAGGGTTAAAAATAAAGAAAAGTTCTCTAAACTCTAAATTGCAAGATTCTTTGGTTCCCTTGCTGGGATGAAAAAGGGTGTTCTAGGATGATAGTGTTAGTTTAACTCTCTTGATGCTTGTCTGCATGCATATTATTTCTATTTCAACTGTCACCTATGGTCTTCTACATTTGATCATGAGTTGGTATATATCACTTGACAATAAGTTCCTGTAATGATGGGGAAGGTGTTGATGTGCTTTCTTCTTCATATTTCGACAACATAAAATAATATGTTCATCAGACATGTGTGATAGTGGTGATGACACAACACATTCATCCAAAAAATGCAACAGAATATTGAATTTGGCATGGCAATTCACAAACATGCATGTGTAGAGAGATGTGTTCTCGATGCTTACTTGCTAACAACCGAGATCTCTTCACTAGGTTTGGTTTGTCAAGAGAGCGTGTCAGGCAAGTGGGGCTTGTCGCCATGGAGAAGCTGAAGCATGCGGCAAGAAGAAGAAAATTAGACGCGATGTTGGTAAAACAATGAACGACATTATACTAACTTGGCACACACTACCTGTGTATATGAAAACAACAGGAAACATGCGGCAAGAAGAAGGAAATTGTAGGCAATCTTGGTGGAAACATTGAAATGATTCGTATTGTATGAAAACAGAAGGAAACATGTATCCCTAAATTTATTTTACACCGAAGAGTGCTTATACATGTACATGCTTGACTGGAGAGTGTTAATGTGAAGGCAATTTAGATACACACACTGTTACAAGAAATTTTTGCTTCATTGTGTATTTGTTCTCTGACATGGCAGTTCATATGCATGCCTACCTTAAGATGTATGAAAAATATAGAAAAAGGTTGGCCTAATATTCTTGTAAACCGATGAGATTGTTGATAATCCAAGCATCGTATTCAAGTAATTAGATCTGTCTCTGCGGTTTTTTTAACTTACAGACTGTATACTATTGATTCTGTAAAATGTAGATTAAGAGGATACATCAATTGATTGAAGCATCGAAACTTGTAGGAAAAAGATCCAAACTTTTGATGTTGCAAACAAGATGTTGTTCGGAACTGACCCAAATCTGATATCGAAAGGTAAAGAAGGGGGCAGAAAAGAGATAACCCTAAAAACTGCGAGAAATGGGGAAGACCTCCGAGAAGAAGGAAGAGAAACAATCGATTGGGCCCAATGATGTATCCTCAAAGCCCTAGAAATCGGAATAAACAAAGAAGAAGGACTGGCCCGAGACGCCAGAGAGGATCTCGTATTCGAAGAAGAAGGCGACGACGTCGACTTCGTCGTCGTCTCCGCCAGCGTACGTCCGAGTCGCCATGACTGGCTGAAACCCTCGTAAGAGAGAGAGAGAGAGGTACTGCAGAGGTGAGGGAAACTCCACAGCTTTCACGCTAATGTCTTATGCACCGTGGCGGCGTTAGGGTGACCGTTGGATGAGGAGATAGGCCTATAGAAGAGCCTGTGATCTAGCACGTAAGACGCACGCGTATTATCTTGTAGTGTCGCATCAGTCCGCATGTATTTATGCATATATACCAGCCTAAATTTACGATACCGAGTTTGAAATATCAATGATACTGCATTTAATCATGCATCCGACATCAGACGGTACTCACGGCACCCGACACTGAAACGACGCCACCGCAAACAGAGAGAGAGAGAGAGAGAGAGAGAGAGAGAGGAAATCACCCGCAACCCTATGAAGAGCGGGAAGAAGAAGCCCGAAAGTACGGTGGAGGAAGGCGACGGAGTTGAGGAGCGCAGCGGCGACGCCGGAGGAGAGGAGGGGAAAGGAGTTGGAGAAGAAGAAGAAGAAGGGGAGAGGTTGGGGAACGAGGTGGAATGCGGCGAGGTTCCGAGACTGGAGGAAGGTTTCTACGAGATCGAAGGCATCAGGAAGAAGCGAGTGCGCAAGGGTCAAATACAGTACCTTATCAAATGGTAAGAATCTCTCTATCTCTCTCTCTCCAATCCCTCTCGTTTGTAACCCTTTAGGGATTTTTTGCGTGGATTGCTCGGCCCTCTTCTTGTTGGACCGAAGGCGAGGATGGCCGGAGACTGCCAACACCTGGGAGCCCTTCGAGAACGTTCAATACTGTGCCGATGTCATTGAAGCATTCGAAGAGAGGTCAGCCTTTCCCCGTCGCCGCTTTAAATAAATAGCTCTTTTTGGAGAACTTCTCCTCCTTGTTGGACTTCTTTTACTTTCGTTTCTTGTCGATCATGAGATCTTCCGATGGGCGGGCAGGTCGAGGTCGCCGAGGTCGCGGAAACGCAAGCGGAGGCCCGGCGGTCCGGATGGCATGGCGACCCACAAGAAGCGCTCCATCGAGTCCGATGAATCAAAGACGGCACCCAATCAGACCTTACAGACTCAGAATGGTGCCGGTGGCACGACGGTGGCGTGTGCAGATGCTGATAAAAACTATGAGCAAGTTGGAAAGAGAGTGGTCGTTGAGGAGGTAGGAGGCTTGAAAAAGAAGACAAGGACAGAGAAGGTCAAGGTGATCACTTCTAGAAGAAGACGGGGTGATGGACAGAACCCGGAGCTTCTTAATTCAGCAGAGCAGATAGAGACCAATGGGCATGATTCTGTGAAACCTTCTCGGCGGCAGGAGGACGGTTCCATGGATGGGTTCTCCAAGGTTGAAAGTACTCAGGCTTCTCAGGGCAATGTACCAACCGGTGCAAAGAGGAGGAAATCTGGGTGTGTGAAAAGGTTCCAGCAGGATTCTGCAACAGATCACTGGGACGAGCAACAGAAAGCATATGTGAGGAGGGAAACTGGATCTTGTGGCAAAGGTGAGAAATCAGGGAATAAAAACGTTGTTCCTGAATTAGACAACAAGAATAAGTTGGATGATACTGGAAAGCCACCTTCAATCACGAAGCTCCTAGTGCCAGTTCGCTTCTTTGCTTCCGTGACAAACAATGTGCAGCAAGTGTCTATAACGTTTAAGGCTCTAAGGTGAGATTTTGCAGAAGTGGCTACTTTACCTCTTTTGAAGTCATCACTGTGGTTGCATTAGTTATTCATCTAAAATCTAGATCCATTACTTTGGATATTTACTAAAGGTTTACCAAGAAATTTGAACATAACAAGCTTCTGTCTTGACATTTTCTTGAAGGTTTATCTGAAACACACCTTGCATTGAACCTTTTTGCAGTTTTGCAATTTGCAATGTGATAATTATATCAGCATCAACATCGTTGGTGTCTAATCGTTTATAGAAAGAGGATTAAATTTCTCATGTCTTGGGATCGATTCCTTTTAGGACTTTGCTGAGTCTTGATGCCATATTTAAGTTTAGAAATTGAGTTTGATTTGTACTTTCTATTTTTATGATATTTATCTTGATTTTGCAGTCATTATAGAACTAATTATAAGAACTACTTTCAAGATATAACATCCTCACACAACATTTCTTATTCTTTATAAAGAGTCTAAAAGACCTCAAACTTACGAATAAAAGTGGCTGTGTTTGAGTTGTTAGGGTTTGCAAATAAATGGTTGTCTTTTCCTTTAATCTATGTTGAAATTCCCTGATATATTTAAAAACAGTTGTCCTCTTTTATCTGAACAATAGTTATGTATGATCAGAAGTTTGTTTGTGCAACTTTTATCAAGATAATTTGTGAACTTTTTGTAGCTAGGTGGCTTGGTATCTCTCACATCCCTTTTGTTTGTCTGTTACTCTTTATTTCTCTCCTTAATTAAATATAAAACTCAGTTAGCAAGAATTAAATGATTTAGGCAAGTGCGAGCCAATATCTTTCTGCCATGCAATGTCAGTGTTGTTTGGCACAGGCCAAAGCGTAGCCAGATATGCCGCTTTCGTCCTTGTCACAATACATATTTATCCATGCCTAGAAGCACGACAAACCCTGTTAACTAGCATCTATTTTCTCTTCTGTACTGCTTTATTTGTTCAATTATTCCTATGTTTGCCTATCTTGGACAATAATAAATTCTTTCCCCTTCTAAGATCTGATTCTGTTTATATACTGCAGCTGTGTAAGATTCCATTGTCTCCATGGTTTAAGTCTGATCAACGATCAATGTTATCATAGCCGAGCCTTTGTTTTCTCGTGCTGCTATTTTTTTTTCAACATGAGATGCACCCTTTATTTTTTAAATTATAGTGTCTGCAATTCACTAAGTTCAGAATGACTTTTGGTTTGACCTTGAAGTGATATGAGTTCGATGCATAAGGTCACAAAAGATATCTTAGTTACTGATAGGAGGATTTTTTTTGCTAGTCAATGGTCTATGGCACTGGAGGCATCTCAGAATTTTCGCATGATACATGTTGATACTGATGTATCTGCATAAGCTCTTAGTCAACTTATACTGTATTAGCTTGATGCATGTCAATTAACTTGGACTAGCACCAAAATTGATGCTTCAGCATGATGCTTGAGAAATAGTGAATCGTGAATGCTTTAGTAAAATGAGGAGATTGTTGATTAGTTTACTACCAAGATCATTAGAAAGATTCTTTTATCACAGGGTATTTCATGGAGCCTTCACTGCAAAACATTAAATATTATTTTTGTATCTTATTTAGGGCTTGGTTTACTTATTCACTTGTTTTATATTGTTCATTTGAACATCCCCTTGATCCATAGAGAGAAGCCTAGTTGATTATTGATAATAATGGCATGCATAAAAAATTTCTTTTTTTGGCTTCCATATCAATTATCATTCTGGACTTTTATAGTTGCCAATGTGGACACTGTGAAAGAAATAATTGTGAGATAGATTGCCAATTTGGTCCAATAAGTGGTGGCAGTTTGGATCTACCCAGAAACTTGCTTTTTTTGGTTAATCCAACATTACTACAAAGATAAATTATTCTTATAGACTGATCTGTTTGATTCTTGGTTGTAGTGGCATGCATTAAACTTTTCCATGTTTGTTTATGTCATGGCTTGTATTTCCTGGACAATAAAATATGAAAAGGTTAGAAGAACTAGTCCTAGAATAGATTATCAAATTGCTTCAGACTGTTGGTACCTTTTATATGCTAAATTGAAATTCTGTAGTACCTTTATGTTTTAGTTTTCATTTACAGGATTATTAATTTTCATTTATCCATACTGAACACACAAATTTTGGTGTTTCTATTTGATCTCTTTCTTAAAGGAATCAGAAAATTTGGGTTCATTGAAGTGAACCTGATGTATATGCTAATAATGTTTACAGGTGTAATTGCTAAAATAGCAGGCAACACTCGCACTCCCATTGTCAATTATCTAACACTTGTTTTGTGTTGTTGTATAGATCTGATGGAAAAGAAGTATTCGTGGATGACAAAGAACTAAAAGCTACCAACCCATTATTGGTATGATGCATATAGTCTGTTCATCCCGTCGGTGTATTTTTCTAGACATTTGGATGAATGTCTCAATCAAAGCTTTTTAATGTGACAGTTAATCAGTTTCTATGAGCAACATCTTCGCTATAGTCCAAATCAATGAGCAATTCATAAAAGGGTTGAATATTCATTCATCAAGCTTGCTGGAGCCGAAGAACATGATCCATAGGTTCCCGTTGCCGCATCCTTGTACGCGGCACAGTTTTGTATGTAGAACATTAGTCCGACTCGAAGTAGTTTTCTTGGCTTTTGTATGTAGAACATCAGGCCAAAAGCCTTCTCCCATTCTCTAAGCTTGTGTTATTTTGCAACATCCACAACCAACCAGCTGTAGTGTTTCAGAATCGGATATTGTCTGTATCCCTTGCATGCTATATGGTTGTGTACATAACTCCATGATCCAATTTTGAGACAACTGATAGATTCAAAGGTTCTGCACACTGACAGAGTGTCATAATTAGTATGATAAATGATTTCATATTATTCCATCTGCAGTGAAAGAATTACTTTGTTAAATACCAGAGTTTAATTGTTGATACATTGATTCATTAATCCAAGAAAGAAATCTTAGCTTAATCAAGGTTGGATGCTAATCTCTGTTCATAAGTTTTTTTGTCAGTGGATGGATCAGGAAAAATTATTCTTTTGCAGATTCCTTGTGTCATTAGTATGATATTTGATTTCATATTATTCCATCTGCAGTTAAAGAATTACTTTGTTAAATACCAGAGTTCAATTGCTGATACATTGATTCATTAATCCAAGAAAGAAATCTTAGCTTAATCAAGGTTGGATGCTAATCTCTGTTCATAAGTTTATTTGTCAGTGGATGGATCAGGAAAAAATTATTCTTTTGCAGATTCCTCGCAGGGAGACAAGTTAACCAATTTCTTCAGCACAGTAGAGACGAGGATACAGGTAAATTGCTAAACTATTTCATGTTCAGAATAAGATTTTAAAGGATATTAATACCGTACTCGATTGTAATGGCATATATATATATATGCTCGATTGTAATTGCATATATATATAATTAATTTAAATAAAAGGATGGACGGTTGAGATTAAAAGACGAGTAGAATGGACGGTTTTGGATGGACTCGTAATGGCTTTCCTGTCCAGTGTGCTTGCATAGAGAAAATTATGCGGCTGGATAACGCAACTTCGTTCATCCATCGCAGCCATTGGTATGTTTGATTTTGAAATTATGTGGACGATTGAGATGAAAGGAGGGGATACGATGGGCGGTTTTGGTAGCTCTTTTAAAATTTTCAATGCAGAGAATGCTGCACAGGATCTGCATTCCTTATCTCCCCTCCCCCGCCCTCTTATTCTGTTGTCCCCCATCAGGTACTTGGAAGGTTAAGACGGAGAGCAAGCGACTGCTTTCTCTCCATCCACGACGCGCCCCATCGCCCACCACAATTCGCCCCTGCGGTGGCGACTCGCTCTGGTGTTCAGAAGCCGTCCCATCGTTTGTTATCCACTGATCATCATCGATCCCATCTCGTGATTCCTCCATTTTGGTCGCTCGATTTCTTCTCCAATGGCTTCGGATTCAGCCTCCTCGTCTTCTTTTTCGTCTCGTAGATCCTCGATTTTACCGGAATGGTTGTGATGGTATTGTCGGCGATGACTACTATGAGCGCGGATGATGTAGTGGCGCCTCGTTCTCATGCTCGATGAACATTTCCAAGAGCGTCTACCGCGGGAACCTCATATCTCTCGGCGGTGCGCGGTTCCGGAGGGGTTCCGCCCGCGGTAGCGGGCTGGCCCATCACGTATTCGCTTTTATTCCTCGGTGGAGTCGACGACGACGGAGCGGTTTCCGGCTGGTTAGAAATTGTAAGGACAAGGAGCATCCCATTAAGAGATCTTGGTGGCAGAAGTTCTTCTCGGACAACGACGATGAGAGCTGGTTTAGTTGGAGTGCTGAGGACGTGCTCGGCGTCGACGGGGTAGGTAACGAGCACGGGGAAGAGGACGAGTCGGAGGATGAAAGGTTTGAGGCTTGGAAGAGCAAGGCTGAGGCGATTGTTGAGCTCCGTGAAGCACAGGAGGATGCGAAAAATAAGGAGGGCCGAGCGTGGGAAGATTGGCTCCGAGGTGATGGATTATCTGGCGAGAGTTCTTCGTCATGGGATCAGGATTGGGGTGGCGAAGCAACAGAATCACCAGGGGAGGTGAATGGTGATCCGGTGGAGATAATGCGGGAGAAGGGTCTTGTTACAGCCATTAAAGATGTGATTGCTGAGAACGATGAAGGGTTGTTATTTGAGGATAGAGTTTTCCGGTATGCTTCGATCAGCTCGGTATGTAGAGAAACCAACTACTCGTGGATTGGCATATTGTTCTATTTTGTGTTCTATTTGGTGATAGGTTGACTTTTTAGGAACCCATGCAGAAGTATAATGACCTTCTCCAGAATTAATATTTATAATGCACGATCATATTAAGTGGTTTTTTGTTTCTCTAAAGCAAAGGACTTGAATCCATTGGCTATTTTATGTTCTACTGCTTATGTGACCTTCATTTCTGGTTTTCCTAACACATTATTGAGTAGGAATATGTACTCTGTTAGATGATTGGTCAATGTATCATCTCCATTTATTAATTACCTTGTTTTGCACTCATGTTTATTATGTGTCATCATCAGCATAAAATCACATGACTCCAAGCCTTCGCAATATTGTTGTTTTCATGATAATAATTCTACAGTACATATGCATCCTATATTACTACGCATAAAGTGTTGCCTGTTAGTAAGTAATTCTACAATGAAAGAACATTACAGTTTTGGTACATTTGTTGGATTGGGCCTGCACACTTCAAGGAAAGGGATAGAAACATAAATATGTAAATTGCATGTTCTTTACAACATAACTACTGTACAGCCTGATTTACATTGCTTATTATGTATTTATGGTTAACTAATAACAGCATCTGTGATCTTCTTAGCTTTTAGCATATGTTAAAATTGTTAGCAAACCTTTGGTTGGAAGTCATTCCACAAATATGATATGTGTCAGATCAGTATTTCTGTGTCTCTTGACTGTTGACAATTATTCACTGATGCAAATAGACTGCTTACAGGCAAAATTTGTTGCTTTGTTGATTCTCGTTCCCTGGGTTCTAGACTTTGTGGTTCATGACTATGTCCTGATGCCATTTTTAGACAGGTAATTTCTGTGCATTGCTTGTATCCCAAATGCTACATTATTGCTTTTATGCTTTTGTTAATATCAGAACCTTATATAATATTAGAAGCAGCAAAAATATTATGGAGACCAAACAAGAAAAATGTGTGTGACTTGTGTCCATTGTCATGATCTTATCCAGCATATACATACCCATCAGCTAAGAGGAGTAATATGATAAGCTGTCTGTGGTTTCTACTCATATTCATCGTTTAAGAAATCTTTTGAATGTGTTTTTAGCTATACAATTCTCCTTGCACGATTATACCTCAGGTCTATTACTTCAGAGTTACCTATTCAACACTCTTGCAAACACGGAAAAGTTACACAAATTGAACATAAGATACATCTAAAACAAAGATTGCTTCTGCCTCTTGTGTGTATACCACATTTAGTGCAGCATGACTGTTAAGGGATCTTCATGCTTGTTTATGGATCTTATACATGAAACAGAAAGGAAAATCTCCTAACCATGTGTTCCAGAGAGGAAAATCTCCTTGCCATGTGTCCCTTAATTTTGGTATCATTTAGATTTAGTAAATTTGATCAATTAACAACGTTACACTTTTGAATCCCTTGATATTAATTCTGTGTATAATAGGTATGTCAAGACTGTACCACTTGCTGCCCAGATGCTTGATGTTAGGAGACAGCAGAAACTTGAGATGATAACAACTCTAAAGCTTGAGAGAGCAAGATTGCGATTGGAGGTAGAGATTGGTAAATCGCCTCCCCTTTCAGATGAAGAGGTCTGGTTGGAGATGCGGAACAAAGCGTAAGCTGGATATAGTCTACTGCCTTTTATCTAACTTCGTGTAGAACAACTTTGAAACATTCTTTTGGTAATGTCTCTTTATTATGTTGACAAGGATCACGTATGGTCCTCTGAGCATGCAGATATCATGTTTGTGCTTGTTTGCATCTATGTTCCATCTACTTCTTTAAGTCTCTGTGTTTTGGAAAAACATAGTGTATATCCAGGTTCTCTGTTTCATTCTGTTCTTCTTCTGTTGGTTTCTGTTAGTCTTTGTTAATGTGTGATTCCAGTGGTTTTCTGATAGTTTTCTTATATTGAAACAAAATCAAGACTGTAGTAGTCAGATAAAATGTCCTATGAAGGCAATAAAAACTAGAAAGTCCTATGAAGGCAATAGAACATTTAATGATCACTGATTTCTGAACCATATGGATCATCTCCTCTTAAGGTGTCTATAAAGGTTAACTGGGTGTGAAGGGAATAGAATATTTAATGATCACTAATTTCTGAACCATATGGATCATCTCTTCTCATAAGGTATTATAAAGGTTAACTGGCAGATGTATATTTATCATGTGAGAGTTACATATAACTTTGGAAGAGGATGGTTTAACAGAAAATTATGACAATTAATATACATATATATAATAAAAAGACTCTAGAGGCAATTTAGTTTGAAAAAATCAACAAGAAAAATATAGATATTTGTACTGAATTTAATAATGTAAAAGAAGCTTACTGTCAGTTGATCAACTGGCATCTGGAGAATTCTTGAAATCTACTATTCCTATGAATTCTGCCAAGAAGTAGACACTTTTTTCCTCTCTCCCCCCTTTTGTCTTTTATCTTTATCTCAACTTTCTAATTGATATAATTGGCTGCTTTCTGCCTCTGCCTTGGAAAAAAGTCTAAAAAAAAATCTTGCTACAGGAATAGTAGAAATGACATGATGAGTTTTAAAGTGAAAAGGAATATAAATAGTAATAAAATGTACTGATGAAATCAACAATATGAACAATTGAGCAGTTAACTAATGTGTGTAACATGTAAGTAGGATCCATGGAGTCCTGAAAACCAATATTCCTAAGAGCTCTGCCAAGAAGCAGAATCTTCTATTCCTCTCTCCCCTTTCCTCTTTTATCCTTTTTTCAACTTTCTTAATGATGCAGCCAGCAGCTTTTCTGCTTTTGCCTTGGGCAAAAATTTTTGGAAAAAAGGAAAAAAATTGCTATAGGAGTAGTGTAGAAATGGCATGATAGGTTTGAAAGTCAAAAGGAATATAAGTAGTAATAAAATGTTCTGATGCAATCAGCAATATGAACGATTGAGCAGTAAACTAATGTGTGAAGCATGTAAATAGGAAGATTAATAATTATGCACTATGGAGTTGAATGAACCATTGATATTCAGTTAGACTTTTTTTTTGGAAATGGAGCCACTCCTTGGGCATCATTGATGGTGGTCAATAATGAGACTCTTTTGAAGGTGGTTGTTTTGCTTATAAGCTGATTAAAACATCATCAATAGTCATGGTTGTCTCTTTTGATGCAAATATTGTAGCATATAAACAAAAGTAAGAAAAGTGAAATTTTGTAATCAACCAGGATTACAACATCAATGTTAATGATTATGTTTTAAATTTTACTAGCTTATGTAATTAGGTCCAAAACATGTCTGATTGAAAGAGAAGTTTTATATATTGATATGTTACATCTGTTATCTACAAGGAGTCTCAAGGATCACCAGTCATACGGAGCTCTGAAATAAATTGATTGGGGCAAAGTTTATCTGGAATAGGGTGAACTTGGATCCTACATTACAGTGGCTCCTTTACAAAATGAGTAGTCAAACTTTGAGTTACAGGACCTCTTTGCTTCCAGTGTATTACTGTGTATATTAACTTTGTAGTAGTTCTTTCCATGAGTAGTCAAAATGAGTAGTTCTTTCCATTATTTAGATTAACTAGAACTGAAATTGAATTTATGAAATATAACTTAAACAATGCCTAGGATGGAATACAGACAAGTTCCTAGAAATAAAAGTTATAAATATCTTGGATCTATTATTTGGTGCTTAGTGGAATTTAATCAAGAATGATTAAAATAGATAGGGACATCAAGAATTCCATATGATTGTTGCATATAACACAATTGTGAAGTTTTCATGCTTTATGGACTATAGTGTTTGGCAGATGGGAAACAACACATACAAAAGCATATCTGAGATGATGATATCGAGTTGTATTTGTTTGGCAGATGGGAAAAACCAGCTAGGATGGTATGGGCATGTCCAAAACAGATGTCCAAATTAGCAAGGTCAGTCGATTAAGGTTTGTGCCTTAGTGGTGTAAGGAGATGTAGTGGGAGACCTATGAAAACAATAAAAGGAGATAAGACAGCTTTGTAGTGGTGTAAGGAGATGTAGTGGGAGACCTAAGAAAACAATAAAAGGAGATAAGATAGCTTTGTCGTTTGATTAATAATATTGCCCTATACAAAGCTTTATGGCAGAAAAAGATCCATATAGCCAAATCCTGTTGAGACATTACATGTTATTTTTGTTATTATAATGTTCCATTTAGAAGTATTCAGGAAGAATACATATAGAGCAAAAGCTGACTACAATTGGAAGACTAGTGATTTTTTAATCATTTTATCATTGCACTAGCGATCAAGATACCTTCTCTCAACATGAAATGTATTAACTCATAGGGAAGACTATGTTGAGGTCCTATATATCACGCTAATTTACTGATATATTGTATTTATATTAAGCTAGCCATCCTGTATGGCCTAGAAAAGCATCATTTTCACAGATAGATATTTTGTTCTGGCTTTCCTTTGTACGTCAAATTAATGGTTGCTCTTCTTGTTGTTTTCCACTTTATATGCTGTCATACTTGTATGCAGTTTTCCACTAGCTGGGAAATACTACTTTTATATTGATAGGTAGGAACCTTATTTATAACACTGAACCTTCTTGAATATGTAATGATACTGGTGATGCTTTTTTGTTATTTTATCAGGATAGAATTAAGAGATCAGCGGAGATTAGAGAACCGAAGAGCATTTGCAAACATTTGGTCAGACTTGGTGTACGGCATTACATTGTTTGTTCTTATCTACTTTAATAAGAGCCAAGTGAGTATGCTACCTAGTTAGTCACTAATCAAGGGCTATTTACCTCAGAGACTTCACAATGATTTTCTTGATAGTGTATGAAATTATGAATACACTCTTATATAGCTTTTGGTTGAAGCGTTTATCTTCTGTAAGTTTATGTAAATCATGTCATTGTATTTGTGAATCCTCTGAAGCGATTGAAGTGCCTTTAACTATCATAAAGGAGTTGATCTAGTATAACTATATACCTTGACCTATGATATAGTTAATAGCAATTTGATGACTAGGAACAACCACCATTTGGCCATATCAAGTGCTAATACAGTAGTAATATCAAGGGTTAGGCTTAGGGAAGAAATTAAGGTGACTTGTGTAAAACAATCATAGGTCAGTATTTGCAAATTTAAAACTCCCATGTCAGATTGTTTTATTTTCTTCTTCACTTTGCTCTTTCATTAAATCAGTATCAAATACAATCAAGTAAAACAATCTGACATGGGAGTTTTAAATTTGCAAATTAATCTCAGTCAAGAAGTTTCAGAACAAAGAAATATACAGCTAATATTGCTTTTTTCATATAAATATCCCTACATAATATCAGTATGAGCTATTGATTGACCTGTAAAATAAGGGCTATGGCTATGCTAAAGTAGATTTCAACAAATTTCACAACTATGTTATCACATAATTAGATTATCTCAGATACTCCAATGGCTTAGACCTAGATCTAATTGAACAAGTCTTATTTCATGTTGATGTATTCCATTGATGAAACATTTTGATGATGTAATTTTCCTTTATTTCCAAGTCACTGGGAGGTCAGAGTTGATAGTTGAGATGATAAAGAAGGTGAAGATGTGAAAGATGTCTTGCAGCTGGATGGCTCTTTATTGTTGTAGTAACGAAGAACTAACCAAAAATTGTTGTATATTACTTTAACATTAAAAAGCTATGGTGCATTCTAGAATTCTATTGGCAAGGAATGGCATCATGCATGTTGTAATGTTTGTAATACAAAATTCATGTGTAGGATGCTAACTTTGAACTTGAAGTTTTATTAAAAAAACCCTTACCAGGGATTGTTTCACGACCTTGTGTCACTACAACTTATAATGAATGCAGCTATTTATTTGAAAGAAAGTCATCAGGTTTATGTTCGTATATGACAGTGAATTGGTATGTTGTACTAGAAGGTGGATCTTGCTATTGCAGTGAGGTTGCTCTTTTGCAGTCTAGGTGACCATTTTTGAATTTGCGGAAAAGATGTCTCTGCCCTCGAGGGTAAAGCTATATACATTGACTCTCCCTAGACCTTACATCGGTAGGAGCCTTGTAAACTGGGCTGATAGAGGATTTGTCCAAGACAAGCCTATTTGTTGACTCGAGGGTAAAGCTATATACTAGAGAGTTTGTTCAAGACAAGCCTATTTGTTGTATCTAGATAGAGGATTTATCTATTAGCAAGATATGTTTTGTGGTCTTGCTACAGTCTCGAGGAAGTTTTCTCAATGTATCGGACCTTTTTTAGAAGATAAGTTCATCTTTGACTGAATCTGATGATGGTTGATAGAAAATATCCTTTAGAGACATCAATTTCAATCTCCTTTTTGGTAAGCTTAATAATTTTGGCTCAGTTCAGTACCATTGATCCACAAACATCACTCCAATTGTGTGTATGATTCTATATATATCCTGCATAGGTGTTCAATAATGGTGACCTACATCATTGAAGCCATCTCTGTGTATAACTAAATTACATAGGACTTTATTTTCAATGTAAAGAAGAGGAACCAATACCAAACTATTGGGGAGGTTGAGGTGAAAGAACAAGGCAGGTCCGTTGATTAATTGTTTAATCTTACTGCAGCTTTGATTTTCATAAGATTCACCAGTTGGAGAACTCATCTGGATGATTGAATTATTTGAAGTTCATCAATATTGTCTCACAGTGAACAGCAAAAAAGTTGACATCACATACTAGTCAAAGTCTCCTATGATATGGAAATAATATATATATATATATATATATATATAAGATAATGCTCCATAATCATTATACCCACATAGAAAAGCAGAGCAGCATAATATGCTTCTCATTTATCCTGAAAATAAATTAAATTGATATTTATTAAGATGATCGCCTTCCAGATATATCATATTGGTCTGAACATATAAATATCTTGAGTTGTACAATACCACATAACCACAGTTTTTTAGGTAAATTTACATAATGCTCAAATGGGCTCAAGTTATTTATTTCTAGATTCTTGATGTTTTGCTGCATTACAATCACTTTATGTTTGTACTTCTATTGTCCACTAATTATAGTGGATAAATGTTTTCATGTCATATCTCAGTAGGCTTCGTTCTCCTTTTTGGTTGCGCACTTCACTTGTGTATGTTTCTGTGGAAATTATCAACAGGTTTCTTATGTTAGCTGTTTTTTTCTGTATTCAGGTTGCTTTGCTGAAGATTACAGGATATAAGTTACTAAATAATATTTCAGACACTGGGAAGGCATTCCTTATTATTTTAATCACAGATATTTTTTTGGGGTAAGATATTTGAATTTATGTGCTTTTTGGCTCCATTTCCTTAACAATGGAAAGATACAGGGTGCTTATTTTCAACCGATTTAACCAAACATAATGGTGTCAAAGTAAGTGAGCTTTGTGATGAATCCCGTCTGTTGATCCCCTTGGTTAACAACTTGACATAACACCATATTTGGTTGGTTTGCATAAAGCCTTACATCTCGACTTGTTTTGATATATACCAAGATTGTTGATATGACCAAGGATCTTATATGTTATGATCACAAGTTCCTAAAGACCAACATCACTCCATGAACAGTTAGATAATGATCTATACATGCAAAATTCCATGTGCAAACCATTACTGTTATGATAAGAATTATATATATATATATATATATATATATATATATATATCCAGTGTCTCAATTTTTTTATACTCAAATGCAGGTACCATTCTGAGTCTGGTTGGCAGGTTTTGGTTGAGATTATTCTTGATCATTATGGACTTGATGTTGACGAAGCTGCAATAACCATCTTTATTTGCTCGTTTCCTGTCATGATCGATGCCTGTGTGAAGCTGTGGGTAGGTCTTATGAGTAGCTTTTGCAAACATTCTCTCCCAAAGAATATATCTCTCTTCATACATGCAAATATATTACCAAGTCAGATTCTTATTGAAATGTCTACTTCTTGGAAATATTCTAGAATTTTTCTAACTGGATAGTTTATGGAGTTCTTTTGCTGTGTGGATATTGACAAGAATTAAATATCCATATATTAATAATTGATGCTATTGGAATGCTGATACTTAGAGCTTTTGGTGTATCATATACAGTAGAAAATGGTCACCAAATTGTTTACTTCAGCCATATGTTGCAATTAGATAGAAATGCTTGTTTAAGTTTGTGTTATGATTATTTTGGTATTGGTAACCAGACCATTCTCTGGTTGGACCAGTATGGATCTAGTATGTATTGGCATACCAGTACACAATATGGGATATGACGGCATACCATTTTTGGCACTGAGATTGGGGGGGAGGGGTGTTGCGGTGAGGGAGAAAGAGGAGCGGAGGAGAAGAGGAGGGTGAGGGAGAAAGAGGATCAGAGGAGTAAGACGAAGAGGAGAAGTATGAGGTGGGTAGCAGCACAAGGCAAACAAAAAAAGACACCGGCTATCAAAGCTGATAAAAAAACCTCAAACCAGGGGAAGGCTTGCCACATAAAGTCCTCTTTTGCAGCAAGGGAGATCCATAATAAACATCAAGGATTACATAAAATGAGTCTGAAAGTAATTTCTGATGTTTTAGGATGCAAGGCATACTATTTAGTCTAATCTTATTGCTCAGAGTTTCTGTAAGCTTTTTATTTTTTATTCTCAAGTCATCGAAACCGTCATACTTTCCACAGGGAAATTATGTCCACTTATAACTCCCTGTTATATCTTGCTGTGAGTTCACATGGTATAGAGTTTTTTGAAGAATCTATTTCCCATCTTAAATTTAAAAATGATTCACTTGGTAGTTCACCGTCTAAAGGGTCGGTGACAATTTGTTTTTATACTCTTAAATAGAGAAGTTTTTATATATTCGGTCCCAATTTGGACTTTCAGGATTGACTCTTACTGACTGTCTTGTCCACTCTGCAGCTATTCAAGTTCCTTCCGAGGTTGTCTCCAAATGTGTCTAATATCTTCCGTGAAATGCAGCGTCATTAGTGGTGTGCAACCTAATTCTCACTTGCCAAGAAGGTAAAATAACACATTATTTGTTTCGAAAATTCTGCTGCTTAAATTTCTGAAGAATTAAAAAACATGGAAAGAGACTGTATGTTTGACATTACTTCTACTTTTTTATGCTAGATAACTCCCAAATCCATATTATAGAAAACATGTTAGGTAGCTTCCTCATATTTGCATTGCTTTCTAGAAAGAGTTTTCTGCTTTCCACATTCCATTGGCTGTCTATGGCCCCTGCTAGACACCTGGTTTTAATAATCTCATCACAAGAACCACAACCACCAGTTTTTCCCTCCTGATTTTCCAATTGTAAAATCTGTGACATTATTTCTACTTTCTGAAGGGATTCTACTAGCTTTTTCAAGGTACCAAAAGCATAAATAATTTATTTCAGACTGTGGCTAAACTTTTCGACCAACAAGTATGTACATCACCCGTAAATTTGTCAACCACAATTTTGCTGGTTCTTTAATCAATTTAGTAGTCAAGAGTTTCATATTTCTTTGTCCTTTGGCATATGTCAGCTGTGACCTAGAGCATTGCATTAGATACAGACTCAAATTGTGTTTGAATGCTTATTAAATAACTGATTTGGCAAAGAGACCAAAGATAAATGTACAGAATTGAAGAATGAGATTTAGAATTTTGTGAACTGTAGATATTTGCCCAAAATATTTTGTGGGAATGGACGTTAGGGCACAGCACTACCATTCAAGAGCATTTTTTTTAATCACGAGCCGGGCTAATCATCAAACTAAGACCTTTAACACCCAAATACTTAAGTTGGGACGAGGACTTGCTCTTCATAGCGAGAGTGATGTCTGAGTTCGTGGGGTCTGTTTGGATTGTGTCACGGCTAGGTTCTCGGATTGCATTGATCTCGAAAACACTGAAGCAAATTCTTTTGCATGTTGGATTGTGTGTGCAGGTAGCTTCCGCACAGGATGGGCTAGATTGAAATTTAAAGTTGGAATCGAGACGGATCTCATTCCTGCTTAATGGATACTTTTACAGGTTCATCAAAGCCCATCTAAGCATTTCCTCTTGGTAATAACATTCACTGCATTGACAACCTTTTTCGACAAAAAAAACTAGATCATAATTTTTTGCCCCCACAATGAACAGTTTGGTCAGAAGTGGATTGTTTTCCCATAGTATATGTGAACTAAAATGTACAAGATTCCCCATTACTTTTGGCCTGATGAGGTAGAAGTATTCTCTTCATCCGACGTAAATGATGCCTGATGTCCTCCACCGATGCCCATCCGTGAAAGGTTTGTGCTCAGGTATCAATGAGGCACTTGTTTTATCCCTTGCATGGACTATTATTGCATCAACACAAACTTTCTTCTGGTAGAGAACTAACTTCTTTCGAGCTGTTTGTGTCATAGTGAAGCATTTAACATCTAAAGAAAGAAAGGAACATGGTAGCCAACACGTCACATCTATTGCATGATGTCGAGTATCATAAGGTCATAATTATACATTCCACCACATTATATTCATTTAAGAGTTTTTTTAGCTGTTCAAGTTCCAGCTTAGTTGCATCTTTCTTTTATACATTCTACCGTTCCAATGTCATCTACTCATCCAAAAGCTCCTATCTCTTTTATGCTGGCCAATTGAATAGATGCTTGTTGTGAATATTGTGAAAAGATACTGTTTAGTTATATACTCCCAACAAAAAATTTGAGTCAAAAAAACTATTAATCCTTTTTGTTTGTTAGCTACGAAAGACATGAATCTGGCACTAGATGTCAGGTGGCTTCAAACCAATGATCCTTAAAAAAAAAAAAGGATGCCTCAATTGAAGAGACTAATGTATGGGGTTTGCAAGTCTCTTTTAAATCAAACATCCAACTTTACTCCCTTTATCAGGGATTGATTGGGAGCCTGTGTTAAGAAAGGATAGATACGGAGCCACAGAAAAAAAAAAAAAGTACATGTGCACCATATGTATGAAAATTATCTTATACAGAACTGTTTATATGAGAAAAGCTCTCCAGGTATCTTCCTTTTTGAGTTGATAGAGAAACCTTACAATATAGACAACTTAAAATTAATTGTCTGCAGAGCTTTGGTCACCTTGTTTCTTCCTGGATGTGCTGGTGTGTCCAAATCCAAATTTAAGCTGAGAAAACGGAACGATTCCCACAAAAGAATGGCTAATGACTATGACTAGATCAACAGTTGTACTTACTAATCAATCTTGAGGAGAATGTTCATTCTACTGGAATAATGCTCAAGAGAGAAATCAACGAAATGCAAAAAGGAAAAAAAAAAAAAACTAACTAAACAGAGCCTCGCACATCTAACCTTTAACTTTGGCAATGAATCCACAGAATTAAGAATCAACAGTTGAAGAAAGAGCTCTCAAAGTAAATGTATATGCCAAATAGCATCCTACACTTCAGAAGAGTCTCTTCTCCTGGAGAACCGAGAAGCGCACCTAGATACTAGCTCAGAACTTTGGGCAAAAAAGTAGAGACATAAGATGCACAGTCCTGTTGCACAAAGACAAATAACTTGTTCAAACATCATATATTTGCCTGCTAGCAAAGTTTCAATGGATGATTCATGGTGTAGTTGTTAGGGGCACAGCAGGAGAAAGAAACTAATGGTGAAATTGATGGGTTAAGAAAGTTTTTAAGTTTAGGATTTCGATGAATACAATAAGATGGAAAGGTAAGCAACAGAAGAAGTGGGAAGAGAAGCCCCGTGTACTTTACCAGCATAAGCAATTGTCGCACCTGAAGCTACACGTCCCAAAGCTGACAAGAGGTACAGCGTAAAAGACACCTGCAAAATTAATGATTTAAATTAATGATTTGCAACGTACTTCAGATGAAGAGTGTTTCAATGTTGCAGGGAACGATAAAGAAAGGATGAATGAAAAAAAAATAAAATAAAATCCATGTAAGTTCTTAAAAAAAGTCGGTTGCTTTATTGTTCTGCCTAAATTTCTTCGCGTAAGAGTTCAACAAAAGGTTTTATACCAAAGCAATTTCAACCTCCAGATTCGGTAGACTACTCCAGAAACAATCGTCCCTAACTCTTTTATCTTAGGAAGCCTAAACAACCTTTATAAAATCCCAACAAGCAGGTCCCCTAACAAACAATTTGTGCTGCCATCCAGAAACTCCTTAAAATCGTTTTAGACTATATTTCCAAGATAAAATTATCATGCAAACATCAGTTACATTCACCTATTTCAGAGTCCCTCCTCAGCAGCCCATATCAGATTGTTTCTCTTTTTGTTTCCTTTCCGAGAAAAGTCATCATGATGAACTACTAGAAAATTCCAGCAAGCACTAGTTTCGATCTTAAACCCCTAAAAGTCTACTTTCTCGTGAAGTCATCCACCCTCTTTTACATGCACATTTCATTTCCACATTGGTCTGTGGTGGATACTACACAAAAATCTGATTAAAAAAAAAAAATAAAGGATCAACTAACAGGAAAAATCTCAAGTTAACAAATTATATCTAACAGAGTTAAAACTAATTTTCCACAATCTTGTGTTACATCAAATAGCAAAAAGACAATAAAACACTTCTTTGTTTAGACTTCTCATCAACATCAAATCGTTTACTGTTTAAACCGTTCCAGTCTCAGTTAAAAGTAATTTAACTGAAATATAGTATGGTACAGAACCTGTTCTTAGAGGAGAATCTTAGAGAGGAATCTTAGAGAGGTCTACTCTCAAAGGTATATGTTGGATACAAGCTTGAAAAACATGTTCAACATCTTCAAACAAAAACCTAGCCAGTCTTGACTTAAGAGAAAAGAGAGGAAGCATATCTTTTATCCTGACCAGAGAGATATAAATCCACACAAAAAAAAAGAACTAGTTGTCTAAGTGAATGCAACAAAAGGTGAGAGGTGATATGGTAATATTTTAGAGACAAACAGTAAAAGCTTTTCCATAATAGAATAGTAAAACATACAAAATTTTCAGCGGAGTTATAAGATAGAGAGACATTATAAGTAGATGCTGAAGTACAAAGTCATGTGGTTTTAAGACGAGTACCTTAACAAACAGTCGCTTATCGTGCCCTGTTGCAGCAACCCTTAACACAGACTCCGCTGCTCCGACTGTGTTAGCCAAGCAAGCAACAATGGTGTTAGCTGTGTCTTGAGATATCTGCCATTCAAGAGGATCCACAGGCACCCTAAGAAGATTCATGCAATACATGAATGCATTATCAAAACCGTAAGTCCCAAGTCCCAACAATAAGAGATGCAACTCTTGCCATATAGATGAGAAAAAAAAGATATACATTAAGTTATACATGAGAAAACAAAAGTGAAGGAAGAATAACATTGGCATAATAATTCGAGCCACCAGTCTTTTCTGATTGAAACAAGATTCATTCAATATAAATGAAATGATGGAGGATAGCCAAAAAAATCAAACATTGATTTCTTTTTCAATATAGAAATCATTATCTAACGAATTCAACGGGTCCAAACAAACAAAAAAAATGAAAAAGATAGTTGGAATTCCAACTAGATCTTGGTATCAAAGGGGATATGGCGAAATTAACTAATAAAGATATTTAAGCATATTAAGCAATTTGTTTTTGAATCAAAGCTACACCAACTATAAATTATTTCGATCCCAATCAGGCATTCGATGATGCTCGTTTTGGTTGTCCAGCCATGAATTGCTTCAATGCCAAACCAAAAATTCTTCCTCTAGCTTTAGATGGATGACGAACAACGTACTCATAATCAAAACCAAAAATGCGTACTCATAATCAAAACCCTCATCTCATTGTGGCTCTTCGTGTATATACCAAATCGTTCTTAGTCGGATGAACTAAAGCTGCGACGGCCACTTACAATCACTATTAATCGACACAAACACTCCCCCACCACAAGAACACCTAACCACCCGATTGGATGTTTCCATCAACCAAATCTAAACTTGAAGTGGAACTAGCAAAAACTAGTATATCCAATCATTTGACCACAAACAAAGCGATTGAGACGAAGTTAAACGTGACCGGCGGAATCAGAGTCAATAACAAGGCAACATCGATTAATAAGCAGGTGAGAGATAGTACGAGATGTTCATCTGGCGGAAGAGCATGCCGAGGATGGCGAGGGAGCAGAGGAGTACGATGAGGACGTCGGAGACTAGGGAGAGGAGGCTCGACCCCCGGTACGCGCAGTGGTAATACACCAGGGTCCCGCACACCAGCAACACCGCCGGCCGGCCCACCTCCACCCTTCCCTCCTCCGCCGACGTCTCCTCCTCCGTCGCCGCCCTCCGTTCTCCCTCCGCCATCCAACAGCAAACCAGCCCTAACCCTTCCTTCTCTTTCTAGACGAGTCGTCGGTTAATTGTTTGGGTTTTCCCGTTTTATTTTCCTGTATAAATAAATCCGGGACCGGCGTTGGGCTGACGTCGGCGTGGACGACTCTGGAAGGAGAAGAAACAGACCCACTCGTCTACCAGTCTCGCCAGCGTCCGGAGGCCCACTTGCGGGTCCCACACTCGCCTCACTCGTTTTCTAAGTCCGTTTTGATGATGATGTCGCCACGGTCGATTGTTGAAAATATTCATAAATGAAATGGATAAAAGGTTTGACCTTTTTTTATTATTTCAGAAGCTGTTCATATATTTTTTTATTTTTCTCAAAATAGGGTCCCATATATTTTTTATAATTCTATAAATATCCCTTTATCATTTGTCATCGCTTGTTGTCTAAACGTTACCCAAACTCAATGAATACCTTCCATACCCATTTTATTTTTATCTTATTGCATCATTGGTGTTTCTTTTATATCACTTGTTGGCAATGGATCTCTATATCATTATCTATATTCTCATGATATAAATCATAAAATATTTTTTAAATATTTTTATCTTATCTTTACTTCACACTCGTAATGTTTGCTTCATGCTAATGCCCTTGCGAAGGGAGGGGAAAAAAAAAAGATAAGAATGGAGTGAGAGTAGTGAGGACGATGATAAGACAAATATAGTCACTAAAATTAATATTAACAAAAACTATTTATAATATTATAAAACTAAAAAGTCATCATCTACAAAAAAAAAAAAAAAGGAGATTACTATTCGTAACCCCTTTATTATTATTTATAATCTTATTTTATTTTTTAATATTTTAAAAATATCTCCTTATAAATGAACATAAACATATCTTCTTCTTTTTTTTCTCATCATCTTCTTCTCCCTTCTCCTCCCTCTCCTCCTCATGTAAATGACATCGACAATGGCGACAAAGAACAATGAGGATGAAATAAGAGAAAAAAAAAGAATAAAATCGATAACATAATAATGATGATTTTTAAAAAATATATATTATTATATTTTAAAAAAGGGTTATCAATAGCAACGTGGCTGTCAATTGTACACTGAGAACTATAAATAATAAGCTTGGGGGAAAATAGAAACAAAGGTAACTTTAGAAAAAAAATCAAAAAAAGGGAGCTTTTTTTTTTGGAAAATCATCTTTTAAGAATTGAAGTTTTAAACTATAATAAGTTTAACTTAGACTCATCATTCTATCATTTCTATTCAAGTAGACAAATTTTGATTTGAATTGATAACCACAGTCAAAATGTCATTCCCTTTATTGGAATTAATAAGGCAAACTGTGTTTGGAATGGTGATCCCAACGGCTATTAGGCCTCCTCGAACACTTCCTCTCAAGACTTCAACATTTTTGTACATCTTAATATAATAGATATTAATCTAGAAAAAACATCCCTGCTGTTGTTATCTATGTACAAAGTAATAAATTAGATTGCTGACTTTATTGATGCAGCTAATACTATCAATTGTATGAGTCAACAATCAAGAAAAAAAGAAATTCTAAAAAGGCTTTGGAGACTCTCAAATAAATTATAACTATATATGTTGGGTGAATTTCTAAATTATATTATATATTTTTTGTATAGCACCCAACCTTGATAAATTTTTATAAATTTTTTTTTTCAAAATGACCATTATACTCTTATTGTCTATCCCCCTTCGTTCAATTTTAATTGTGTTTTTGCACCGCCAACCGCACCCCTTTGCATCCTAAACAATTGCTCATCACTCATGACACAGGTGAGATCACACATTAAGACTATTAACGATAGATGTTTCACCCTTGTTGAACCCTAGTAGTTATCATTCGTCTCTTTGCTCCATTGGACCTGTCTTCTATATCTCTCATGCAAAGAATGAAAGTGTGTGAAGGTTAACGAACCTTACATTCACATTTTAGTCGCACAAGAGTTACGAGTGACTAATCCGAGACAAATAAGAGAGAAGACAGTCATTAAGGTCCAATAAGAATATAAAGAAGGTGATGAACATGACAATAGATTCAATTAAAATCAAGGTAAAATAATCTTTTATACTACAAAAGATATTCTGTAGAAATTTCTCGAGGTTAAGTAATGAACTAGAAATTCTTAAAATTATGGTTTTTTCTTGAGAATTCGTATATATATATATATATATACACACACGTGAACATCTACCCATTGGGCGACCTGTTCTATGGTTTGGACATGGGACCCACCTGTTCCTATAGGAAGACGGGTAAAGACGGACCGGTGGGAGAAGTGTTTTGGTTTGACCGCGAGAAAGCCTCCACGGATTCCTGTGGGACACGGGGGTTTGGAGCGGCCCCACCGCCCTCTCCCCGGTGTCACCCTAACGTACCGGTTCGCGTCTCCAAAAGCTGCGTCATCTTGTTGTGACACGTCGATTGCTCGACCTCTGCGATCATCTCGACCCGTCAAGATCTCGTCGCTCACGCTCGCACCCTTCTCCCGAATCCCTCTGCCAGTATCCATCGCCGCCAAGGCCCATCTCTGGATCTGTTGTCTTCCCAACACGATCGGGTTCCGAATCTTGATCTGCCGCGATGGCATACGGCGATCGCCTGACCACGTTCGAGGATTCGGAGAAGGAGAGCGAGTACGGATACGTCCGCAAGGTAAGTCGTTCTTTGTTTCCCTCTGCAGTCTCATGGAGTTCTTCATGGTCCTTGTGACTATGGATTCTGGGAGCTTTAGGGTTTTCTTTCATTTCTTCTTTCGGTGCTTGAATGCGTGGGAATTGACCTGATTTCTTGAGGTTATTGATTTGGCGTGTTAGACTAACCGAATTATGTGATGATCATGAAGCTGTGTATTTTTTATGTTCGTAATTGATGGATATCATGGTCCTGCACGCATATACTTCTTTTTTCTGTGGTCATGTAGCAGCCCCGGGCAAAATTATTACGATTTGATTCCATACATATCAGTTGTTGGTCTGTCCCACTATTCTGTGTATTAGTACATCGGTATGATTTGATATATATATCCAACTGATGGCCTGTCGATATACCGGTATGAATTGATAAGGCGAGTCATCATGAGATGAAAGTTTATTTTTTAAGTATAAAAATTACTTAATGAAGACATAAATAGTCGTTTTTTAAAAGAAAAATGTGTCTGATGGATGTGCATCACTTTTAAGTCTAGTTGAAGATTAGCAATGTTCTATTTAGCCCATTTGTATTGTTTTCTAGGTGCTGTTTTCACACATTCTCTTGTGGTGGTAAAATAGGAGAAATAGCCTGCACTTAACCTCTCATGACTTTGCTGGTCCATATTAGCTGTTCTGCACCAAAATGGATGCCAAGTAGTCAAGAATGAGACTTACATGTGCATTTTAATTCTCTTTGATTTTTCTATTACCGTCAGCAGATGGAGTGCTGTGGTAGCATGCTCTACTTGAGAATCAAAATTTGCTGACTGCAGACCACTAAAAAATTTACATTTTTTTGGTTTTGGTAGTATATAGAAGCGACAGAACTTGAATGGTCAAATGGATATGAAATGTAATACAGAGAATTTTCCAGATGGTTTTTGATTGCATAAATCGATGTTAAGCTAGCATAAGATGAATTATATATATATTTTTAATTGACATTTAAATCTTTCAAGGAAAGATAAAAACAATTACCGGTTTTTCTCACCGTCCTTGCCCGTAGCATGGCAGAACCATCAGACCCATTTTAGCCTGACTAGAAAATTGGTCATTGTGATCGGTGGGCTAGGCTAGGCCGAGTGGATAAGGCCGAGTCCAATCTGTTTAGACTTCACGCCTTCATTGAAGGCATAGACCAAAACCTAAATTAAGTCTGTGATTTAATTTTAACAGGATGTTCTGGGCTTTTACTCTAAGCAGGCTCAACATCTTGTCTGCTGTTGAATATACATCGTCGATCTTTTTCAAAACAGGGCTTCTTTTCTGCTGCAACAAGTAAATTATGGAGAATCTTTGCTTGATTGTTACATCACATTAATTATTACTGCAAGTTTTCAGGTCTCTGGGCCAGTTGTTGTGGCTGATGGTATGGGAGGTGCTGCCATGTATGAACTTGTTCGTGTTGGCTATGATAAACTGATTGGTGAGATTATTCGTTTGGAGGGTGATTCAGCTACCATCCAGGGTAAATGGCATCAAATTCTTTTTTCACTGTATAATTTTCTTTGTTGTCTATCTTCAGTTATTTTAGGTTGTTTATTCTAAGGAATAAATGATATGATACCTCCTTTTGTTTTTAAATTTCAGTTTATGAAGAAACTGCTGGTTTAATGGTCAATGACCCTGTTTTGCGAACTCGAAAGGTTATTAACATTTTCAGTGGTTTTATCTCTTATAATTGATGCATGTGATTATGGTCTGGCCTTACTTATGAATTGATTTTTTTTCTTTTTTCTTTTTGTTTACAGCCTCTCTCAGTCGAGTTGGGACCTGGAATTTTAGGCAACATTTTTGATGGAATTCAGGTTTATGTTAAAACGTTAAAAGAAAATCTAGTGTTGTTGGTTCCATGTGCTTTTTCCATCATTACGTGATTCTTATTGGTTAGAATTCACATATCTAGATATTTGTGACTTGCCTAACTATAACTTGTGGCTCAATATGTTCTCACTTAATTATCTGATTAAATTCAGTAGCTTTTTCAATTGGTACAATTAAAGTTTGTTGCACTTTATTATAGCCTAAGTTTGCTTCGAATCTTGAAATTTTTCCATGTGTTTTCAATTCATATTCTCATTTGTTGTTAGTTGCAAAGATATGCTATTTGACATTCATGTTATTGATCACCTCATTGAATTTGTATTTTCTTGTTACTAATCTATTTAATTCTTAATTGCATGTTCGTCCTTCTTGTTAATTACAGCGGCCTCTGAAGACAATTGCTCTAAAATCTGGTGATGTCTACATCCCTCGTGGTGTTTCTGTTCCTGCCTTGGACAAAGATATATTATGGGAGTTCGAGCCTGGGAAATTAGGTAATTAGACCAATTACTTGGAATTCATATATTGCTTGTTTGTCCTCCATATTTTGTTTTCTTTATTGTTGCTAGCATGTGACGTGCCTAAAAGTTTGATCTGTTCTTGCACTTTCTTTAGCTGTTGGAGATCTTCTGACTGGTGGAGATTTATATGCAGTAAGTTGTATGAAATTGGATAAATATGGAATATTAATTAATATGAGATTTAATTCTCAGTATACTTGTTTCAGTTATCTTAAGATTCTAATGCTCATTATTTACCATGCAGATTGTCTTTGAGAACACACTAATGAAGCACCATGTTGCTCTTCCTCCTGGTTCCATGGGAAAAATCAGTTACATTGCCCCTGCTGGTCAATACAACCTGAATGTTAGTGAAACTTATATACATGTATAAAAGTTCATTGGCATCAAACATTTTCGTTATATTGCTTTTTGCTCAAGGCTCCTTTTTGTTTCACTTATTATTATATCTCTAGGACACTGTATTGGAGCTGGAGTTTCAAGGTGTTAAAAAGCAGTTCAGCATGCTTCAGGTTAGTGACACTGTTCTATGTTATTTAGAGTCTGATCTCCAATTTCCAATAAACATAATCAATGAATGTTTCCTGACTTATTTCTGCAGACATGGCCAGTACGTACTCCAAGACCAGTTGCAGCAAAGCTTGCTGCTGATACACCTCTATTGACAGGACAGGTAAATTGAAATAGATGAGGAACACCAGGGATCATGTTATGCTTTTAGGTGGTTTGAGTTGTACTTCTCGGTGTTCATAAAATCGCTTTCTTCTGTCCTTTCTTGCTTGTATTCAACATACTGAATTTGGTTCTGTTATTCAGCGTGTACTTGATGCTCTCTTTCCTTCTGTTCTTGGAGGCACTTGTGCTATTCCTGGAGCCTTTGGTTGTGGAAAAACAGTCATCAGTCAGGCTCTTTCAAAGGTAACACGTTTCTTGCTATAGTTCATTTCCTTGTTTTTGTTTTTGATTGCTTACTTACACTTATCAACTTCTCCAGTACTCTAATTCTGACACAGTGGTTTATGTTGGCTGTGGGGAGAGAGGGAACGAAATGGCGGAGGTTTGTGTCCACTTGCCTTGTACTCAGTCATCCTTATATCAATAAGATATCACATAAACCAATCTCCAGGTGCTTATGGATTTTCCACAATTGACAATGACCTTACCTGATGGTCGTGAAGAATCTGTCATGAAAAGAACAACACTTGTGGCAAACACTTCCAACATGCCTGTGGCTGCCCGTGAGGCCTCCATCTATACAGGTATGAGCTATAGTCAATATCAAGTGAGGCTACAATATATGCAGTTATGGTGTCTAGAGTAAGACTCAAATCTATGTTATTAACATGTCAAATGTTATCATGCTTTTCTTCAGCTAAGCAATTCATCTTCACATGCCTAAGCGAACCTAAGTGAGCAAGTAGTGCTGACAATAATATTAGGTTTATAAATTCTGCTATTATAAGGTGAAAAGGTAAGTCTATAGTAGGAGAACTCCTATATACTGTTATATTTGTTGCGATTGCGATTATTTAGAAGTTTCTTATATGATATTATTATTTGTGGCTACCAAGCCAAAGTTGTGGGAGTTCTGACATGTCAATTAACTTCTCAGAGTTGCTTCATGTAGTGATGAGAGTTTAAGGTGTCTCATCACTTGGCTGAATATTCTATATTTAAATATGATTAGTTGATTTATAACCCCAATTACAGCCGGGATGTTAATTGACAAAATCTGATGGATCAATTAGATTCGTTCTATGCACTTTGAAGTTGGATATTGCCTTGAATTATAATAACCATTCTACATACCATAATTATTAAGTGACCTGAATCAGAAGATGAGGCATATACTGGAGTCTATTTGCAAAAACCATATGTACTGGTCACTGCCTTGGTTATAGGTTATCCTAGATAGACTGCGAACCCTGCTTAGTCCTACAGCACATCTCAAGACAGTGTTGAAATCAAGGACTTTGCAGCTAGAACAATATATAAAAAAGATGTTTTGGTTGTCCTGATGTGCTAGTTTGGGATAAAGCATGTTAGTTTTTAGGTTCCGAATCTGTTAGTATTTATCTTATTTTTCTTCTTGGATATTTGAGACAACAAAAAAATTAAGAGCAGAGCAATTTGAGGTTGATTCAGATGACCATAACTTAATTGTAGATGATGAGTTGAAAATGCGGCCTTTGTTTTCTTTCTTACAAGCATCTAATCATGGCTATAAAGCAACACAACACTTTCATAGGGTGTTATTTGGAGATCTAGGCACTAATTTTCTTTAGGGTGCTGTTTAAGATGCCCAGATATCGTTAGATGCTTTTGAGTTTTCAAGAATTACCCCTTTTTTTTCTTGTGTTAACTTCTTTAGACATTTCTATGAAATGGTCAGGGTATTATATGTGCATATGTATATATAATATGTGTATATAGTATATACAGCGATTTCCTAAAAAGACCCTATTTTCAATTGTTTCCACTCAAGACCTGATATACTTTTCTTTTTTCTTTTTCCCACTTAGACTCTCCTTAGACACCTTTCTGTCCTATGATTCATACCATGCAGATAAAGTATGCAAGGTGTGTACTGTGTAAAACAAGAAAAAGGCATTTGAATATGTCTTAAGTAGGCTAAAGGCCAATAGAGCAAAAATGAACCATTTTCAGGAAACAGCCTATATATATATATAGTAATATATATATATATATATATATATATATATATATAGAGAGAGAGAGAGAGAGAGAGAGAGAGAGAGAGAGAGAGAGAGAGAGGCATTAGTTGTAATCTGCTATACTGTAGGTACTTCTTGTTTTCTATGAATTAGAATTGATTATGTTTATGTACACTTAAAATCTGCAGGCATTACAATAGCTGAATATTTCCGAGACATGGGCTACAATGTTAGTATGATGGCTGACTCGACCTCTCGGTGGGCAGAAGCCTTGCGTGAGATTTCAGGCCGACTGGTGATTGTTCTTTTCTATCTTATCACAATTATTTAGCATTTAGTAACATGGTTATAACTTACTCCTCATTAATTCAAACCTTATTCAACTTTTTTCCTACTTTTCATTCTAATAAGTTAACCTTTGTAATACAACTATGAAATAGATAGTGCATTGTCCATGTAGTAGCTATTCAAGGTTGCAGAAAATAACTGTTCTTCTTGCAAGTTTGTTTTGTGTTGTGATTAACAATCACAGTAGAAGGGTTAAGACAAGTTAACAATTAACGATAAATGCTTTCAAACACACTGGAAGTTAAGTTAATATGCAATGTATTTTCTCTTCAGCACTCACCACTATTATTTCTGTTAACTTTCCTCCCCTTCTACTTCTTAAGTTTATTTAATCTCAATCTGGTTTCTACTTGTTTGTATATTTCTTTGTCAGGCTGAAATGCCAGCAGATAGTGGTTATCCTGCTTATCTTGCAGCACGTTTAGCTTCCTTCTATGAACGTGCTGGTAAGGTGAAATGTCTAGGTGGGCCAGACCGAACTGGCAGTGTCACAATTGTTGGTGCTGTTTCCCCTCCAGGTGGTGATTTTTCCGATCCTGTTACTTCTGCAACCCTGGGTATTGTTCAGGTAATTGAACATTGATGTGTCATCAATTCTTCTCTGATATAGAACCTTTATTGATGTGTCATCAATTCTTTGCCTTGTAAATGCTATGCAGGTCTTTTGGGGACTGGATAAGAAGCTTGCTCAAAGAAAGCATTTTCCATCAGTGAATTGGCTTATTTCATATTCCAAGTATTCAAAGGTTTGTTATTGTACCATTATGTTATGCTTTAAGTTGCATGAAAAAAATTTGTAGTTATCTCAAGTATCATGCACTTTGTTGGTTAGAGAATATATAATTAAAATTAGTGATGTTTTAAAACAAAATGTGGATGTGAACTAGTGGACATTCAAGGGTATGACAGGGCATTTGGAACCATCAGTTGTACAATTCTTATATTTTTATTTCATTTTAGTTATACTGAGTACAACAGTTGCTGTAGTGATTGATAACGAACTGCTCCTAATATGCTCCAGTACCTTTATGGCAGGACAGTTTTTCATCTAATTTCCATTGCTTTACTCTTCTGTTTATTGCAGGCCTTGGAATCTTTCTATGAGAAATTTGATCCAGATTTTATTGACATTAGAACAAAGGCACGCGAGGTACTACAAAGAGAAGATGATCTGAATGAAATTGTGCAGGTAATTTTTTCGAGCTTCTCTTATCATCATATGATAATTTTGTTTTTAATTTGTTAAATCTTATCTTTTTTCTTATTGTCGTTGAAATCTAATTGTAACAATGTTTAAAATGTCCAGGAGCTTAGCCTTTTTTTAATATTTTATTGATTTTGAGATCGTCAAATGATTTGCATAACCTTTTTTAGTTTTGATTTTACTAAATCATAATATCTTTTACAACATATTATAAATTTAAGCATTCTCCTTCTTCCCTTGTTATCACTGGATTTGGAGCTAGTTTTACATATGATTGATGTAATTATTGAAAATTTAATAGCACAAAGTTTCTTTCACATATTATGTTTTTAGTTATCATTTGTTGGTCTTAATTACTACTACTGATTTTGCAGCTGGTTGGTAAAGATGCATTAGCAGAAACAGACAAGATTATTCTAGAGACTGCAAAGCTTCTGAGGGAAGATTATCTTGCACAGAATGCATTTACTCCGTATGTTCTTCTTTGCCATACTGACTTTTATTTCTGACTTCCTCATGTAGTTGTCCTCCTAAGCTGATCCAATTGTTAATTCTTATTGATTGTAACAGATATGACAAGTTTTGCCCATTCTACAAGTCTGTTTGGATGATGCGTAACATTATACACTTCAATAATTTGGCAAATCAGGTATTCTTCTATCTACTGGAAATATCTATTTTATACATCTCTGACATAAAAAAATTGATTTGTAGAAGCTTGTGTTTCTTGTTTCCGGTTTAATTCCAACCTTGGACTCACTTAGAGGCTGGTAAAGGACCGGGACCAGGCTTTATTTTGAGTAGGTCTAAGGAATGATGCATCAACAGCCATTAATGTGCTATTAAGTTGTTGGCTAATTTTTCAGTTGTCTTTTTGGCGATGATGACAAATTGCTGGTTAATGTTTCATTTGTCTTTTTGGTGATGATGAGTTATTGTGAAGAATCAGGATTTGGACCCCAAAAAAAAAAAGTTGAGAAAAGAATTAGGATTTCTGTTGATGATAATCTAAACGAGTCTCGTTGTATTTTGCATTAAAGAAATCTTGTAGTATCTATCAACTTGTATTAGAATAGTTATGATAGAGCTTGTAGTTTTTTAGAATTCTTGTATTCACTCTTAGTCTCATGTTAATTATCAGGCTGTGGAGCGAGGGGCAGGTTCAGATGGCCAGAAGATTAGTTACAGTGTCATTAAGCATCGGTTGGGTGACCTTTTCTACCGTCTAGTGTAAGTAATAGGCTGAAACTTGTTTGTGGTTGACATATTGGAGCATGCCTTTATCTTTATCCTGGCACTCGTCCATATGTCTCCATAGTTGAAGTTTGAGTTTATATTTGGTTTTCTCAGGTCCCAAAAATTTGAAGATCCTGCAGAAGGCGAGGAAGCTCTTGTCGCAAAATTCCAGAAACTATATGATGACCTCACCACTGGGTTCAGGAACCTTGAAGATGAAGTACGTTAAGACCTGCAAAACAACAAGGGAAGCCAGTGAGGATCCCTCTCACTAATATATATGATGTTATGCAAATTTTGGGTGATTATTATTTATGTGAACTACTGTAATAAAGGTGGGTGGATCCATAATAATCACTGTATCGGTTAATCCGATATTATTTACTTGCAAGTCTTTAATGCTTTTTCTATCAGTTCTTTCATGCTAACTATCAGGTACTTTCGGAGGCCTAGGCATATTTTTTGGTTATTATCCTTCAGGTTTGTGTGTTTTATGTTCCATCCCGTTATGTTTCGGTTCCTGTTATCACTGCACAGTTTGAAGATAGTATGTTTTCTCTACGTTGGCACGCTCGTTTTAGAATCAGTGAGAGTCATGCTTGAATGTTGCATGCTGATTTATGCTTTCTCTGGGTTTATCAGGTGCACCACACGTGTCTGTGTTTTTTTTTGAGCTTTCACGGATAACTTGCATTTCATTGAATATTTGGCTCTTTTTAAATTAGATGATTAAGTTACCTTGAAAAAGGTTTAGGATTAAGGTTCATTTAGCTCGATTTTTTTATATCTAAAATATTTTTTATATTAAAAAAATATAACATATAAATTTGAGAGTTTGTTTACGTAGATTCATAATAAATTATTAATAATTTATTTTTTTAGAAAATATTTTTGCTAATGTAGTTTAATTGTCTAAAATAATTTTTATATTTTTAAAAATGTAATAGATAAGTTTCTCATGTTAAATCTGTATTAATAGGTATTAAAGTCTGTTGACATGTTGGTTTATAGTAAATTATTAATATAATAATATATATAATTTAAATTAAAAAATTAAAATCTCGTTGGACGAGATTTTGTCGTGGAAGGGTTTGTGTTCCTTATATCCCGGGCAAGACAACAGCATCTAATTTGAAATTGGATGGGCCACGATCGAGTAGGAGATCATTCATCTTGGTTTGCTAGCAAGATTCACTGGTTCATGTAGATATATATATATATATATATAAATATACATCTAAACATCGATAGCAGTTGACTTCTGGATCTGAAATTTCCAAATTCGATAGATATCCATCATGGTTCAAACATCGGTACCCGATAGCATAAGCTAATAAATTCAATTATGTGATTCGGATCGAACAAGCAGGTTATCGGATCCACCGACGTTCTATCATTGAGCTCACCCGATGTGGGGTTCCATCCGCCCCCCATCGTGTTCCCAACCCGCGCATTTCTGCTAAAGCCACATGACGCCCGCACAGGTAAAAGAAGACGAAGCTTATATGAGTCTACGGCGAAACCCACAACCAAAGGATGTAATTTCCTTCTACCTTCTTTTCCAAATAACAGAGGGGAAGAAATTTTCTCGTTGAAGCGAGGGAGAGACCGGCAGGTGCTTCTCCTCTGTCCGCGCGCGAGTGCCAGCGAGCCAGCGAGCGAGAGGGAAAGCGGTATATGCACGCATAACCTAACAAAATGAATGGGGGAAGAAGAGTTCTTGATCGGTAGTTATTTTATTGGGCTCTTCAAATCTCCCCTATTTGTACTTCCTTTTCCACCTTCCTGTCTCCTCCCTTCTCCTCGGTAGATCTCTCCTCCCTCCGGTTCCATTGCGGATATCGTCATCGGGCGATCCCTCCGCGAGCTCCGCGGCGTTGGAGTCCGAGGTAACTGTTCAACTGTTTGATGATGTAAGCTTCGATCTTTCGTCTCTGGCTGCCTTTATTTTTTTTTTTCCTTTTTTGGTCTTCGATTGGTTTTTTGCTTGGGAATTCCTTCTTCCTTTTTGATCCGTGGAGCATTCTAGCTTTGGTTTCTTGCCGCTCGGAGAGTCTTGATTGGGGTTGCGATTTTCTGGTCTTTTGAGAATTGGAATTTGGCGATTGGGAGTTGGGTAAGTTGGGGAGTCCCGTTTCTACTGTGGCACGCTTGGCGTTGGTTGATCCGTTCTGAAAGCTATCTTGTTTTCTCTCCTAGGTCTTACTTTTTTTGAATTTCAGCTGGGAAACTCACCTAATGTTCCGACTCCCTCGAAGCTCATAGTATCGCCCATTGATTTGGTTAGTGATCGGCCTTTTCTGGTTTTTTTTTTTTTTAAGAACGCATGGTATACAAGGAGAAGATAGATTAGGATATCTCAGCAATGTGGAAGAATCATGTTAAGAATACAAGGACAAAATATGCTTTTTGTATCTTATTTTTCCCTTCTATGTTAGACCAAGTAAAATGAAGTTGATCACCTACGACTTGAGATAATTGCATCCTTCCCAATAAGTTCCAATATAAACCATTGGACCTCCTACCTTATCTCTGAAGGTTGGCAATATTTTTAGGTAAGTCCCACAGCTCCAATTGTCGATACTCATCTTTTCTTTTACTTTAAGTTGTAAAGCAATGTTAATAGCATTTTTTGGGAAATTGTATTCGTTTGGTCTCCTCCAAGAAAATTAGTTATGTGACGTGTAGACAGCTTTGGCACATGTTTTGCAGTTGGATCATGTCTGGCTGACGATTCCTATACATTCTGTATACTGTGCCCTGTGGGTGATGCTTTCACATGCAAATCCAATGGCCATGTCTGATGATGAAGAAAGAATCTTTATAGGTTAGACTGCTCTAATGAGAAGAATAAGAAGAACACAATGAAAGTACCACAGGCATGGCAGCTAGGCAATGGGAACACACACATTATACCAGGACCAAGCAGCAGACCAACCGCGAGGTCGCCTAGATGGATAATCATTTTGATATGCTTGGTATGTGTCTCCTTGATTGGGGTGTATGCATATCCACCTCGGCAGTTTTCAGCTTGCTACTTCTTTTCTTCAAGTGTTTGCAGCCCACTAAAGGATTGGCTGCCTCCTATAGCACGGGAACTTACTGATGATGAGATTGCTTCTCGTGTTGTCTATAAAGACATTCTTTCCATGCCATTAATTCGACCAGAGAATCCCAAAATTGCTTTTATGTTCTTGACTCGAGGTTCACTGCCATTCGAAAAACTCTGGGAGAAATTCTTTCTGGTAAAGCTTTAATCTTACTATATCACTTTGACCTTTTTCCTCTGCTGTTTTGAATTTTTTGTGTGTTTTTTTCTTGCAATAAAATACAAATAATTTATCTCTCTTATTTATCTGTTACTTGAGTGTTTGTCTCGAGAGTCGAGATTCATAATGGCATTCCTGAAGCTCCAGATCTTGTTGCAATATGGTAAGATTATTCATATATATGAAATACTTATTTCTGTGTTTAATCTTAGATATAATGGGAATGCGATATTTAAGTATATTTTAGCAGTCTTGAGACCATTACAGTTAAAACTTAAAAGGTCATTAAATGGTACCATGGACACTTGTGACCAAGCTTTTCGTTTCTCTTGTCATTGTTCAAAAAAAAAAAAAAAGAGAAGAAAGTAGCACTTAACAGGTTTTTTAAACAGAAGGAAATAAACAAGAATCATTTTTATTTGCTAGATTTATTGAATCATACGTGTGCTTATTCCATGGCATATTTTTAATTCAAAATTGACTACTTATGATACACTTATGGACCATCAGCTTGAGAGAAAATCCTATTGGACATGAATAATTTATTTATTGTTTTACTGTATCCATTTCAGGTATATGCCAGACACAAGGATAGTTACGCGTACAAACTTCCTCAAAGTATTTTATTTCTAAATAAATATAAAAGTGAACATATACCTTTTGATTACTTAAGGGAGACCTCATAAATACTTCTTGGGAAAAACTTGTAGAATATCGTTTCTGGTAAATGTCAAACTTAAGAAAATCATAACAACAATCTTACCCCATTTTTGGTAAGTTCTTTCCATATTCTTTAAATCTGTGAAGTGGCTATGTTACTAAGAATAATCTCTTTCATGATGTATTTAGGGATGTTAATTAATTGCTTGTTCTTATTTATCATGAGATATGACTTTATGTTTTCCTATCTGTATATATCAAACTTTAATATATCAGTAATGTATCTCAGATACTTTTCAGTGTTGTTTGTGTACCTATCTGTCCTACTTTCAAAATTTGCTATAGCGGTATGTCTCTATTGTGTTGTATCATCTTTCATGACTGTATCCATGCTTCATAGCTTACCAAAAGTATATATGACTCACTTTTACATTTAAAGGATTGGTGCAAGGTGTGATGTAAGTCTATTATGTAGTGTGAAAAATATCTTGTTTTGGCAATATTGGATCTAGTAGAAGAACTTTTGGAACTTGTCTGATCTTAACAAAGTAGAATTTCCTGAAAGCAAGTCTGCTATTTTGGGTAGATAAATGATCTGGTGATTCGTTGTGTACTTTTTTCATTTGTCGCATTAAATTTCCAAATGAGCACTCCATTCTTGCAGGAGGTTTGTGGGTTAAAATGAGGTTCAGTTGTTATATCACTCTGCATCATTAAAAAAAAAAATCATTTTTACACTCTAGAATATCATATATATCCCTATAAAGTTTTTCCTACATATCTGTATACTCATCCTCTTCACAACGTTTTCCCTCCACCATTGTTTATCTTTTTAACAGTCAAGGTAGATATAATCGATGGAACAGAGGGGAAGAGGGGTAGGGGACAAAGGGTTGAGATGAAGAGAGAATTGGGGGAAAGGAAAAGAGGTGACGGGGCATGGACACATGAGAAGCTGGCAGGGGGGAAGAGAGAGGTAATGAGTAGAAGTAATTTAGTCAATCAACTGTCATTGGAATTATTGTCTGACATTAACTTTTTATGAATGTTTAAAGGGTCTGAGGGGTACATATGGTATTTGCAACTTCAATGATGTATATATGAAGCTAGGATTGGCATATATTTGCAATTCTGCCCACAATGGATCTGCATACAAGTGGAATTTGTCTAGTAGAAGCTTCAGACAACAATGACTAAGCTATAGTTTCCAAGTATCACAATAGAATTACTACTTGAAACCAAGGTTTGCCTTACCGAGTGGTAAGGCCCCGTTCGCCAGCTGATCGGTATGCGGACCGCCAGCTATCGGGCGGTACTGTCTAAATCGGCCGTCGACAGTCGATTGAGGGAGAAATAAGAAAAAAGAGAAGAAGAGGGAGAAGCAGAAGGAGAAGAGGAGAAAAATACCTCCTGCATTCCTCTTCACCGATTCCCCCACACGGTCCGTCGCCCGCGGGTCGCCCATAGGTCGCCTGCGCGTTCCGTCTCCCCGTGCAGGGAGAAGGATCGAGGCGACGTCACTAGCTTTTTTATTTTTTCCTAATATATATATTATATTATATTATATAATGTTATGTTATATTATATTATAATGTGCCGAGCAGTATGCACCGTGCATACCGCTCGATACCGGGTACCGCACTGTACCGAGATAAACTCGATATGCTGGTACGGATCGATAGTTCTAGACCAGGTCTTTGCTCTGTATAATGATTACATTTCAAACGTGGGAACTTGGGGCATGTATAAGTTGGCCAAAAGCCAAATTTGTATTTGTATGTCAGGCCAAGTTTACATGGAAATAAATGCAAGTTTTAACTATTTTAGTTATAAGAAAAGAATAGATTCACAGTGTCATTTATAATCTGAAGTTGTGGTTAAATCTTCATCTACAGGGCCATGAAGGGAGATATTCCATCTATGTACATGCATCACAAGAGAAGCCAGTGCATGTGAGTCCTTTATTTGTTGGCCGAGGCATTCGGAGCGCAAAGGTATTTGAAAATCTCATCCTGGACTAACTTTCAGAAGCTTTTTGTTAGCCCACTCCATGCATAAATGAAATTGCAAGATAGACATAAAAATATTGGGTATCCTGTGTATTTTTATCCTAGATAGATCACTGGCCATTGATCACCATGTCCATCTATAGATAAAAAAGGATATAAAAAATTCTTGATGCTATACTTGCATATATTGTATGCTCATATAACCACAGGCTATTGGTTACCATGTCCATTCCTGTTAGAGAAAACAAAAAAAATCATAATGTCTGTCACTACTTCTCGATGCTATAATGCATGCTGTGGAAAATAAGTTGTACCAGGAGTACGCATCAGATTCTACAACTCCAAGTAAATGGGTATGCAGTGACTATGATGTCAGGGGGGAACTGAGATTCTTCGATTAGCACTTCTACACGTAAGATATTGTTATTCAACCTTCGTGACTTGTCATTCTATATGAGTTGGTACGTCTAGATTCATGATTTAAAGTGTGTAGAAGGATATAAGTGATTTTCATGATTCAATTAGTTATTTTTCACAATGCTTGTATTCTTTTCTCTAGGCAGTTAAACATTGGAGCTTTTATTGTATCTTCTTTATAGTTGCTTCATTTGTCAAATTCTCTTTTGATCATCTGCAAATAAACCTTTCAATCAGGTTCCAGTTAACTTTTGTGTGTTAGCTTATTCATTACAAACGGATTTCAATTTTAGTTATTAATCTGCATTGGAGTGACGTTGCAACCTCAATAGAAGTGTGGTAGCTTAGTGAGCAATGAACTTCCAAGATGCAAAACTTTGTAAGTCTTTAGTTACAGAACTAGCAATTTATGACTGAAATAGGTGAAGGCCACATCACTTCATACTTGCTAAAATTATGGGAAATAGCAGATTGTAATATTGGAAAGATGGGTTCAGTACTCGGTTTAATAATTATACAAGAACCATTATAATGGAGGGCCCAAAAGATGGTGTTGATGTAGTTTTAAAAGGTCAGATGTAGGAGAGCTACAAATGAAAGAGGATGAGAAACTTGAAATTGGAAATCCAAGGATGCAAGATTGAAGAATCTGCTGCTAAATATTATAGGCTGGGTACACTGTTTGAAGCTTGCTCTTCCAACACCTTTAAAAGCTTGCCTTGCTAGTAGATTAAGCATAGGAAGTGGCATCAAACCTTAACATTTGGGTATCATGGAGGAAGGAACTTCGCAACATAAGAAGAAATTGTGTTATAAAGTTCAAACTGTTGAGAATGAGCATCTCCAGCAGTTAGAACTGCAAAAAAGTCCTGGTGTAGGTCTGATCTGGTCAGTTAATCTGACCTTCTGGGCTTACAAAACCTGCTTTTTCTATATACCAAATGGTGAAATGTGCAACTTGTCAGACAATTCTATTTTTATAAATGAATAGCTTAATTTGGTTTTTCAGTTGGTAAAATCTATAAACAAGGAAACGTATCAGTTCAGTCATCCTTTACTTTTAGACAGTCATTTGTTCTATGTTGTCATGTTGTTTAGCTTCAGCTAATACTTGATCAGAATTTAGTGTTTGAACTTAAAACATTTGCACATTCAGGTTATATGGGGTAAAATTTCTATGGTTGAGGCAGAAAAGAGGCTCCTGGCAAATGCACTCCATAACCCTGATAATCAACACTTTATTTTGCTATCTGACAGGTGATCAATCCTGTGAATCTTTTGTCATGCTTTTCTGCTAGCGAACTGAATCTCATGTCTTTTATTGCAGTTGTGTTCCTCTACATAATTTTGATTATGTTTACAACTATTTATTGGGAACAAATGTCAGCTTCATTGACAGGTAAGACCTCTATATAAATTTTGCCAAAGAACTTACTGAGCTTTTTCTGTTGGATTGGTTTGGTCTTATTTGTTGTATAATAAATTATGTCTAGTTCCAGCAAATCTGAAGCAAAATTACTATATGTAGTTATATAAACTATTTTCGACGATGCATTATCTTCCTCTGATAATTAAAGCACTGATTCTTGGCTTCCTTTTTATAATTGTTCGAGACTGCTGTAGCTTTTGGGATCCTGGTCCACATGGTAATGCCAGATATACAGAGCATATGTCGCCTGAGATTGAAGAGAAGGACTTCAGGAAGGGTGCACAGGTAAACTTGTTTTTCTTGTTTTCCATTAAAAATACTACCTAATAAAACCAAGTTAGCCATGAGTTGCAAGAAAAGATAGATAGATTGACCGAGGAAGAAGGATAAAAGAAAGTGGCGTGCTCTTGAAGTGCAGAGAGTAACTACTAGCTTCCAATTTTACAAAATAGACACCTGGCCTAATCCTAATAATGAACTGATCACATTTTAAAATCAAAATCAAGTGAGCTTAAGCTACCTGCATTGAGTCTAGAGCAAGAGACAAACTAAGTCAAAGTATGTTAGCGTGATGCTTTTCCATTTAATACATGCAAGAACATATCAAATCTAATTTCATTTAGGAGTAAATGGAGTTCTGGGCAATTACTAGCTGTTTCATTCATTTGTAAAATAACTGTTAGTCTTTGTCCTTTTTGTAGGATATAGAACAGCATGTAGTTTACATTATAGCATTAGTGTGATGGGGATATCCTTTCTTGGAAGAAATACCTGCACATGTTAATTTTATGTTCAAAATGATACAAGCTTTTATGTTAAAGAAATAAAGGTTACATTTTTATTATGTAAGAAGACATTTCTGTTTACTTATGACATGTTGAGTCTAATGCACTTTGCAGTGGTTCACAATGAAGCGAAAGCATGCTTTAATAGTTATGGCAGACAAACTTTATTTTACAAAGTTCAGGCTTTATTGCAAGGTAATAATGCCTACATCTCTTTCTGTTGTATATCCAGAGTAGAGTTTTACAAATGTGCAACAGAATCCAGATGATTGCTATTTCATGAAAATCTATTTTATTGAGTTGCAGAAAGCATCAATTGTTGAACTAGATGACTAAGGGTAGTAGTTTGATCTGTGTTATCTGATAAAGTGCCTTTGGTCGAGTCACTTAGATGTATCTTCTTTTCAGTTTAGGTAGTAATGATGGTGGAGGAATGTTTTGTTTACTCCATATGCTTTAATATGTGACACTCCAATAATAGAAGGAATGTTCCAACCACAACTCAACCCAAGAATTGGAAAAAAAAAAAGAGAGTTGGAGGGTCCACTCTTATGGGAGAATTTTTTGCTCTCTTATGCATAATGGACAATTTTTTACTTTTCACCAGCTTGGGCTTGAGAGTACTTCTGGTTATAAAGATGTCTCCAGTAATGCATGTATTTTCAAATTACAGTGACAATAGTCATGTACTCTCATCATCAAAGGCATCATCAAAGGCCTTGTTCCCTTGTTTGTTTAAGTTAGTATATTGTTTCCCTGGTGTATCATGTTGACAAACTTTGCTATCAGTTTATTTCTGGATGATTGCAGCTTCAGATTTGTGACAACCTTGTTTGAGGGCCTCTGAATATGCCTCTTTAAAATTTTGTTTTACACATATAACTTCTATTTTTTTCTGCATAACTAAAATTTGAGAGAGAAAATGATGGAGATTACTCTCATGTGAAATATACTTACAGTTTTATATATTTGACCTTGACAGCCAGGTTTTGATGGACGTAATTGTTATGCTGATGAACACTATCTGCCGACTCTGTTCAATGTCAGCACATAAGACCATTTGTATTGTCAGCCTGTGAAGTTTTATGGTATCTGACAATTAGTTACTGGCTTCCCAGGACTTACATATCTTTATTCTGCAGATGATTGATCCCACTGGCATTGCAAACTGGTCGGTGACACACGTGGATTGGTCTGAAGGAAAGTGGCATCCAAAAGCATATCAGACTAAGGAAGTGACCTATGAACTCCTGAAGAACATAACTGTATACTTTCGCCCCTTCTTGAGATATTAAGTTTAATCTGTTGTGAAGCTTCTGAATGTACTTTTGCTGATATAACTAATATTGGCAGTCTATTGATGAGAATTATCATGTCACAAGTGATGACAAGGTAAAGTTTAAAACCCCCTTATTTGTTGACTGTGTGAATCATGTATGTGCAGTATGCTTTCCATGTTTCCCTTGCAAAACAAAATTAAGTTTCATGATTGTTGCAGAAAGTCAAGATGGTGTCGCCTTGTTTGTGGAACGGGATGAAGAGACCATGTTATTTGTTTGCCAGGAAATTTTTGCCTGAAACCCTCGACAATTTGATGCAGCTGTTCTCCATCTATAGAGTCATTTAAGTTATCTTCCCCATTCCATTCTTTTGTGATGTCTGCGCTAGACCTTCCCATGCTTGTGAGAAGTCATTGATGTTGTAAGAATGGTCGGAAATCTGGGCCTGTAAATGGTGTGGAATAATTGTTGAGGCCAATCGAGTCTTTTTGAGTAGGGTTATGGTGGCTGCTATTATATGTTACGATGCCCTGTAGTCTGACTTGTTTGGGCCTGTAAAATGGTGTGGAAGATTGTTGGGGCAAATTGGAATGTCTTGCAATTCCAGAGTCTCTTTGAGTAGGGTTATGGTGGCTGCTATTATATGTTACATTATGCCCTGTAGTTGACTTGTTAGGGCCTATAAATTGTGTGGAAGATTGCTGGAGCCAATTGGAATGTTTTGCAGTTGTCTTTGCTTTACCCTTCCCTTTTCTATCTTGTTTGTGATTATAACCATGGACAGCAAAATTTGTTAATCATAAATTACAATTACACCTGTTTTTCATCATAGGTTCTTCAGCATGTAGCCTTTATTCATGACTCAGTGCAATTCTACAGATTGGGGCAAAGTTAGAATTGGACACTATCAGTTACAACCGGCTTAGGTTTTCTTTAAAACATGTTCTTCCCTCATTGATTTAGCCATGAAAAGATCATAATCTTATCCTCTCATCTATTTGGAAGCTGTCAATATTAATGATCTTTTCCTGGCACTCACACACAGCTGCCATAAACAGTTTGATTGTAAGGCCTCTGGTTGTATTTATATTTGTTTGATGATGTTCAAGAAAAATTTAGAGCCCCCAACATAAATTAGATTCTGTGCTCTTTGGTGTCGAAACATGAAAATTTTAATGATGCATGTATGTCCCTCAAAATTTTTAGATTTTGCATTTACATGCATTCAAATATTTAAACACTCGTATTCACATCCATCCGATAAACTCAAGTCTAATTGTGAATATTATTCAATTTAAGAAATTTGCTAAGTATTTAAATATTTAAACTATCTATTATTATATTTACAAATTATTTGAACTCCTGTTTCCTAATGTTTTCGAAGGGGTTAAAGAGGTTCATATATATATATATATATATATGTAAAGGGGGTAAACTCTCCGTTCCCTTCGTAGTCTCCTCTTCTCCGTTATCGAATGGAAGTCTCTCGGTGGAGCCAATGCTACGCCGTCTTCTCCCAGATGAAGAAGAACACCTCTGCTCCGTTGCCAGGTTAGCGTGTCCTTTTGCCTCCTCTTTCTCCAATTTCTACTTGCCTTTCCGGCTTGAAAGTCGTTCTTTTAAGGGATTTGGTACCTTCCGCAGCCAAGAAATCCAAATACTCCGGCCAATCAATCGTAAGCACACTCCATTTACGGGTTCTTCTTCGGAATTTTAATGATTTCGATGCGGATGATTGAGTCTTTTTGTCGAATCTTAAGCATCAAGTATTTTTTTTCTTTTTATTTGGTTTCGTATTATGTTTTGCTTCAAGAGAGCAATTCCGATTCGAATATTGTCGGTGGGCAAGAGGAGGTCTCCAGGGGTACAGCTTTTGGTTGAGGAGTACATGGAGAAGGTCAGGCACTATTGCAGCGTCGAGGATGTCCATGTAAAGTCTAATCCAAAAAGTAGCAGGTATTCTATGCTGTCATCTTCTTCTTCATGTACACTAAAGATATTAGGCCTTTTCTTAACAGTAATGTAAATATGCAAGGCTTGTGCAAATTAACATCTTGGTGGAGTGTCGATGCCTCAAAAATTTATGTATACCTAAATTTTAGAAAATTGGAAAGGTGTCAACTCTTTTGTGTTATTTCTTTTGGAAGTCTCGTTTATGCATAATTACCAAACTTCTAAATTTACCACTGTAAGTTTATGCATCTGATGCTCTAAGCAGCAATGTGAAAGCCCAGATTGATGCAGAAGACATGGTCATTATGCAACAGATCAGACACGAAGATTGGGTATGGTCTTAATTACATTGTTTATTATCCTTCACTGTGCCATAACTTTTATTGGAGGATACCTCAAGTGGAAGATTTAGAGGATAACTGCTTGATCCCATTCTTGTGAACAGCTGCTGGTTATCCAACTACTGTATCACAAAAAGTATTTTATCTCTGATATCCAAATAACAAAGAACGTAGAGGAAATCTATTAAAAATGTAACTAGTTATGATTACCTGTCGTTTGTCAGTTCCATGATTTATTTTCTATAGTTTCCATGTACTTGTGTTAAATAATTCTTTAACTTGTTCTTGTTTTATTTGCTCCTGCTGAATTAGGTTGTTGTGTTGGATGAGCATGGACTAGATGTTGGATCTGAGCAGTTAGCTGATTTATTGGGTGATGCAGGAAGAACAGTATGTACTTTACCTTTACCTTAGATGATCCTTGAAAATGTAGCGGGAGTATCTGAAATTTTCTCAACTTCACAAAAGGATTATGTTTCATGAAAATGAGAGGGCATCACAGTAGTCTAACATCCTTTTTCAATTATCTTCAGTTCTTTTTTAGTCAAGAGGTAACATTGACTACCAATATACTTGGACATACTTCACATAGACACTCTCATATGTTAGCCATTAGCATGAAGCAGAGGCTAGCAACTTTTAATGATTATTGTGTCACTCCATTTCCTTCAAAGGAAAGCCATTCCTAGCAAATATCTTCCATGGAAAGGATGATGGGCTTCTTTGAAGCCTCCAATAGTTTCAGGTCAGCAACACAGGCAGTGGAAGAGTTTTGCTATATATTCCTTATCTCTAAATTCTCTACAGTAATTATGATCAAAAAATTACTGAAACTAAATTTTCTACATTGTTTTATAGCAGCTGTGCAGATCTTTAACATGATTCACATTTTAATATACTAGGGGACTTGTCAGTCAAGCTTAACTTCACCTCTGTTCCTTTCCTTGCCAACCATAACTAATAATGCATGGGCTACCTGGTTGAAGTCATAAAAAGTATCTCTACTTCCCACTGGTTGATCTATATTGGAATTGTCTATGCAGCAACTTTCTCCTATAAAGTCATGGTCATGTCAAGCATGAAGGATGTAGTGGGAGGTGAACCGGATTGTGAGAACCAGATTTAATCAAAATAATCTCTATATTAAACCCTTTTTCATCATTATTGTAGTTCAAGATTTAGTTAACTCAGTTGTAATTGGTTTTAATGGACTAGTTGCTTGAATTTCAGCCATATGGTTTTTAATTAATCTAAATGTTCATATGTTCAAGTCGTATGTTGTTTTTTTCTAATGTGTGCAATGTCAAAGGGTTTTAGACTTTTAGTAAGTTGATCCCTCTGAATGAATCTCAAATATGATACATTTAGTTGAACCTTTATTTGTTGAAGATTTATAAGAAGAAACAGTATAGGGTCGAATGTACAACAATGCACATCTTAAATTTTTCCGATCCTGTGGAGTTATGTATTCAAGTTTGTAATGCTTTCTGCAGAGGAGACAATTCGGAGTTACATATTCTAGTAATTTCCTTTTTTTTTCCGAATAAACAGTTTCTTCTTGTCTTTTCTTGTAGAGTTCAACAAGACTTGCCTTTTGCATTGGCGGCCCATATGGTCATGGACCACAGTTGCAGGATCGTGCTGATGTGACGATTCGATTATCTTCAATGGTATTGAATCACCAGATTGCTTTAATTGTGTTGTTGGAGCAACTTTATAGGTAAGACTGCCACATTTGAGTTTCTTTTGCTTCATCTCTTTCTTTAAATTTTTGAACTTGGATGTTATTGTAATAATAAAAAGGATGTTCTCCTTTACATTGTAAATCATTTGAAGTATTTATGGGAATAAAAAATATGAAATTCTCTAATACCTTAACAACTGTAGTAGCATAATTACTGTTGGGAAATCATGAGAGCATAACATGCATAGCGAAAAAATAAAACAAAAGGTTTCCCAAGTCTATCACGTCATCATGCAACAATTGGTGCGTGAAAAAATCGGAAAATCAAAAACTGTGAATTGTCTGAGATTTGTTACCTAGGGAGATCGTATATCCCTGAAACTTTCAAACCCAATAGGAGAGGATGATGGAGGTTATATGTCTTCATTTCTAGCGATATCCACATGGTGGATTAATGTAGTGATGCTCCTCAAATCATAGCTAAAAGCTTGCAACTTTTGCGCACCACCTTGCAGTGAACGTGGAAGAACTTTCTTCTTCACTGTCCTCTTACAGCAGGGAAAGGGATGGTCGACTGAGAAGAGATGGGAAGGAGGAGAATAAAAGAGGATGGCCAAAGATGCAGCCTATCACCTTTATTGGCTGCCCCTGCCACCTATTTATAGAGAGTCACTTAAAACTCAATTGGATCTTGTCTTAGTAGGTATTAGATTTCTATTCAATTACCCACATCTCTTGGATTATTGGATTTTTATCCAATAATCTCAATTTACCTCTAATTGGGCCTCATACAAAGAGTCCATTAATGTTGGGTCTCATTCAATGACAACAGGGGCTTATTGGATAACTCATATCCAATCCTCTATTCGCTACAATTATCTACCATTTGTGTGTGACCCTCTAGGCGTAATATCGAGCTAGTCATGAGTTGTATCTATCAGAACTCTTTTTGACTCAAAACTCCTTCTGACTTAATGGATTGTTATCTCATAACAGTTCACTCATCGACTATGGATGTGTTAGGCTACTGCCCTATAGTCTTCAGACAGTATAGAGGATCTAATCCATTGGACCTGTCTGTCCTCAGTTATCATGTATCTATAGTCTCTCATCCATCTAATAGCTCAAATATCGTATATTGGGCACGGTATTATCAAACCACATATGGAATCCGTCCGAGTCTTGCTCTAGTCGGATTCTCCCGAAGAACTCCTCTCTTAATCCGAACGATCTTGACCAGAGATTTGCCTGAGCGAGAACACACGAGATATTCCTCTCGTGATATCAAGAGTGTATGATCCTCTATTGATACTCAAGTGCCTTCGTAAGGTTGGCTACCAATCTTGACAACCAATTGTACCAGATCTGGAACTTTCCAGACTTGTAAGTCCGGCGTCAAATAAAGAGTACTCAAACAAGGGATCCTTGATGTCTCAAGTCTAAGGATCAAACACACAACTGAGACTACGGAATTATTGTCTGATGTGAGATATCATTAACCATCCAACATTTTGTAAGCGGATCAATTAATGAACTCATTCTCTAATGAGCATCGGTACTGTATCCTTAGTGTCCCCAACGAGTGGCTATGAGACTAGCCGCCTTCATCATATCGACAAAAATACAGTACACCGATCTGTCCAGTTATCTCGATGTCCCTCTCGAGTAACCTATGATTGGGATTATTTATGATATGTGTTTAAAGACGAATCGATCTCATTATCGTGATCTCATTACGATTCAATTTCCATTGCACAGATCCAAGGACATCACAATATATATGCAGCAGACAATATATATAATATGAAAAAATATCAATAATAATCATAATGCAAAAAGACTGTACAGCGTGTCACACGTGTCATCACTCACGTGATTGGCTTGAAGGACACCTATAACCAACAATTACAACTTCATATATATCATCTTCCAACTTTGTCGATTTGATTGTTGAAATCTGGGACCCAGGGTGAGGAGAAGAAAAGAATCAGATCTGAAAATTTTGTGGAAGGTTGTTCTCATGATCGTCTAAAAATGGCATGGGATCCCATTTACATTGTGCTACAGCAATAAATGTCTTGGATTTCGTAAAGAGAATGAATATATTAAGAGAATGATGGAGAAAGGAGGGAAAATGAGAGCTCATGAAAATGAGGATAGTAGGAATTAGGAAAAGCAGTACCTTCGTCCCCATGCTTTGCTTCTCCGAAGATATGAAGCCTTTAACCTGATGCCTAATTATATTCTGCATTCTGGAGTTTCCATTGATGAACTATCTAATTGTTCCCCATTGAATTGGTGAGTAAAACTGCATTGGATTTTCAGATCATGGACAATCATCAAAGGCCAGAAGTACCATCATTAGGATGATTTATCAGTCTTCTCGATTTCGTGGCAATTTCCTGGTAAAGTTGCAGTATGCAAAGATTACAAGTTTTGCTTGTTGACTTTACAGGTGAGATATGTTAGTTCATTTTATTTCCAAACCTTTAATGTTTCATATTTGATTCAAACTTCTGTATTTGGTGCAGCCTGTCATCAGGCACATAAGACTGAGTGTAATCTCCTCGAGCTCTTCTATTTCTTTGCAGAATGAGCATCAATCAATAGACCTGTTGAAGCTGGCTTTTTAATTATCCAGAAAAAAAAGAAGAAAGCTAGGCATGAAGCAACCACCTGTGTAGTAATTCATTGGACTCGAGAATGCTACCACTTCCACCTGCAAACCCCAGACTGATCATGGAGTTCACACAGGAAAGGATGAGTTGCTCTGCAACTGGATCTCAATCCTGTCACGGTCGTGCCATCCTTGTGGCAGGGACCTGTTAAATTGTATCTGAAGAAATGGTTTTTCTGTAGGCTAATGCTTTTTTTTTTTCCTGATTGTGTTGTATACATGTGGTGGTATTTGTTTCGATGTAAAGCGAACATTAGGTTACCCTAATCTATACTTGTGAGGCTGTCACTAATCGTTCTGTTAAGAGAGTAGCAAATTGGAGCTTATGGCAGTGCTCAGTCTTTCTTAATTTAAATTCATTGCTTCTGCCGTCAGTAAACTTACAGCGGCGTTGTGTATTTTTCTTATATCAGTTTGATCCTTTAGAATCCTTCTGTGACCACTTAACGTTGACCATTCTCTATAAAATAATGAGAAAGAACTCATAGGTTGTACTCGACCTTGTTCTGTCTGCGAAACAATCATCTTGTAAGAAACGGATTCATTCAATTCAATGCATCAGTGAAAGATCGTAGAACCATTATTGATACACAACCAAAATGAGTAGGAAGAGAGTCTTCGTGACGGGAAACCTCGTGCAAGGTTCGTTCCCATGGTGTATCACCTAGTACAGGTAGTCAATATCTATCTATCCCTTACAAGATTGATATGGATGATACATTCAAATATATCAATACATTTTATTGTATCATGTGTCAGTAAAGATCGATCTATGTCATACCATTGGTCTATCGTCACAAATAAAATTATAAACAAAATGTTACACCAAGATAAATATCTAGGAGGGACAAATCTCAACTCTCCAGAGCGAGAGCGAGACTCGTGTAATGAATAGCACATGCTTATGCGTAGAAGGGATACCTAAAGAAAATAACTCCATAAAATTCAATTGACTAAGTGGTGAGGAGTTTTCATGTAATCTCACATGAGATAATATATTGGTGGACACATTACGAAACCAAATGGAGGAACAACTTAATGTAACACCAAATCAATACATACTTAGAGTCGATGTAGAAATCGAACTTGGGTTGACTCATGAAATAGTGAATGAGAGGACCACTATCAACTAAATACAAATCTAAGAGCAGAGCAACTTGAGTGAAACTTGGTGAAGTGCCCAAGCCGTATGAAGGGAGTCGCTTAGAAGATAGAACATGGAGCGAAGGCATAAAGCTTTGGTGAGACAAAGGTCAAGGACATGAACTCTTATAAAGACAAGAGTAAGATCATATCGTTCTATGGGTCCCTCATTCTGATAGAGCAGACTCAACCTACATAGTGCTAAAGTTAAAGGGAGCTTCGAGCCACATGCACCTTATCTCGACGAATCATTTAATGGAGGAACCAAGGTGACTCTATTTTCAAATGCTAAATTAGGGTCAGAAGGCCTTGGCACGAGATAAGAATATGCATAGGTGGGTACTCTTGAAGAATATGCTGTAATGTTGTCATTCGAGTTATCGCGAAAGAAGAAATGCATAACGGAGATTATGTTGGGGGGTAGAGGCATAAGATCTAGACAATTGGCATACTAATCTTAACGAAGTCAATAGACTACGAGAACTAGTAGGTGATGGACTATCCTAGAGTTATGCTTCGTCCATGTATGACCTGAGAATGGGTGAATGAAGATCGATTAGCATAAAAGCAAACACAGTAAGAGGTAGTAGAGGTCCTGCAATGTATTAGCAAATGTCACACATGAAGAGATTGCAATCGAAGTTCATCCCATAAAAATCAAAATGCAATAGAGATGTCATTAAGAGGCGACATAGCGCAGGGAATCATAATAGAATAGTTCTAGGCAATGCGGCACATACAAGAGAGGTCATGTGAGGGACTTAAAACATATGAAGGTATGATTAAGAGCTACTAGAAGCTCCACTTTGGTGAATAATATAACGATAAGGAAAACTACGAATTCAAGGAGTGAACGTCATGCTATCGTCGAGGCAGGTCTTCCATGCGTGTATCAAATTTTGTATCGGATGAAAGCCCTGGTTATCAGCATATGAGGGTTATGTGCCACCGAGAAAGAATTCATACTGCAAATAACAATGAGTCCCAAGGGGGGGCTTGATCATATAGAGGTATAATCAAAGTTATTAGAGAGTTGGACTACTCTAAAGCTCATATTCACTTAGAGAGCCCAACAAGTCAAAGGACAAATCTTAGTAAGTAAATGTTGCTACCAAGGAAGCAAAGAAAAACATAATTGATGCGATTGCTTCAACATGATGGTGCAAGCCATGCATGGGAGTATAGTTTGTCTTTTCATCGACGAAGGGAACTGTTCAGATAACACAAAGGTATTGAAGCAAGTTGTCAAAAGGGGTGAGATCAGGTCCAAAGGGACTTAGCTAACTTAAACCAAGCATAAGTTATAATTGAGGTAGACTCAAAGAAGTACCAAGGTGCCATAGAGGATGATTTAATGATCGTGAAGAAAAGGATTCAAATGTGAGGTGATGGATGGTATGACCATGGGTATGGCACCATTATAGAATCGTAAAGGCAAGACCTTCGTAGAATCATCAATTCCTTGCTCTCATATAGGGAGAGCGCTTGGTCGTGAAAAGGACCAAGGAGGTGGAGAATGTAAAAGCAAACTCCGTACTAAGACAATATTGAAAAGCATAGGCCATGAAACTTCGTAACAAGGTTTGACTTATCAATGCGATCGATATATTATCGATACATAGATATCGGTATCGATGCGGCATATCGCTGATATTAAAATATAATATAATATTTTATAATATAATATTAAAAATATTAAAAAATATATAAAAAGAAAAGGGGCAACGTCGCTTCGATCTTTCTCCCCGTGCGGGGAGATGCTCTGTCTCCTTGTGCATGAGAAAAAGCGACTGCGGGCCCAGGCGAGGATGGTGCGCGCACGAGGTACTCTTTCTTCTTCTTTTTTTTTTTTCCTGTTCTTCTTCCCTTTTTCTTCCTCAATCGATCATCGATGGTCGATTTCTCACTCAATCGATCGTCGATGGTCGATCTCTCCCTCAATCAACCGTCGATGATCGATTTCTTCTTCAATCGATCGTCGACGGTCGAAATCAACCGCCAAAAATTGATTTTTGGAACGCGAGCGGGCCCAATCTGAATAACATGGACGATGTAATGCCGAGTCAAATTGCAAACCTTACTAGAAGACCGGTCAACATGCTTCTTATCAAAATAGCCAAAAGTGAGGAACTTCAAGTCGATACAAGAGTGATCAACTAAGGAACAAAGAAAGCAATATACAATGCTATATCTTTTCTACTCATATGAATAAGTGATAGAAATGATGGAGAAGATAATATGATCCCAAAGGCGACCAAAACTATTAGAAACTTGTACTAAGTCGGAGCGAACTTTTGCTCTTTTCAAGCTAAACTACTTACATTCCAGAAGTCTGATGACAGTGAGAAAACAAATTGTAGTAGCTAACTCAATACAAGGAGTGCAAACATTTCAAGTGCTTCAAAAGTAAGAGCAAAAAGTAAATGAATGCTAATACATAGAGTACAACCCTCAAGGAGGCAAGCAAAGTTAAGTAACATTTGTCTTCTCAACTCTTAAGATAATTAGTGAAACCGAGTATCTCAGTTCTCTTATTTATCTAGTAGAAGAGTTTCGCACATGTTCAAAGACCCTTTGAAAAAAATTGAAGACAACAATTGTCAAATCCTCACTAATGGTGATTAGGGATGCCAAGAGTAGATTGTTCGCTTCATTTTCCAACAAAATATAAATCAAAAGCAAAATGATTAAAACCTAATTAGCGATGACAACTAAGTAGAAGAAAATTCGATGGACAAATTTTGTGGAGAAAATACCTAAAAAATTTTAAGGTCTACGAGGTAGTGCTCGTTACAGCTCCAATAAGCATCCACCTAGTTTAAGCTACATATGACATTTAAGTGACTGACGCACAACAATAAAGGTTTTTTTCATCATTTAAATAATTAGTAGGAATTAACAAGGATTAACACAACTCGATTGACCCCACACCAAAGTTAGAATAATTGACGAGTTGAAGCAGAGCGGATCAAAGTTTGACTAGTTAACAACAACGATAAAAAGCATATGAGAGCTAAGAGAGAGTATTGCAACTTGAACAGAAAATTAAAGATTCAACAAAGTGAAGATTAAAGAGGACGTTGAAGAAATAAATGAGGGAGAATGGCATGGACAAAATTATAAACAAAGTATTCGATGTAATGCTTATGTATGTCTATGTCTCTCAATTTTGTTCATATGTTAATAGCTAGGCTTGTAGTAGGTTTGGTAGCCCTATTTTGGTTGGTTTTTATGGCCATTTCAAGCTTGTAAACATAGGCCATGTACACACCATTCAAGTAGCCATTTTGAAGGTTTTCTAGCTCCATAAAATGATACAAAATGTTAGCCAACACAACATCTACGAGCTATCTATGTGACACATGACTTGATGGGCTTTTGGGGTAATGCCTAAGGCTGATTCGCTGCATTATTCCACGGTAGTGTCATATGGACACTTGTAAAAAAATTTTACAATAATGAACCACCTTGGATTCTTTGTCGCAAGATAATTTAGAGATTGCAAAGTCTATATTTGTATTTTATATTATCTAGCAAATATTTGTTAAAATGATTAGTTGTGAATTCCGAATTAAATGATTCCTTTTAACCTATCTTCTATTTTGTAGATACTTAATGAACCATAAGATGTTTCAGGGAGACTAACCCATTACGGACTAACCCTTTACGGATAGACACATGATGATACTGTATGATTTAGGCAAAACCACCTAAGCCCACAATAGACCGATACATTGATACCAACTAATAAAATAAATCATAACTTAGAGCACAAAAGACTAGTTCAAGTAATCAATAATCACGTATCACAATGCCTAAATATGGATAAATAATTTATATAGACCAACAAACTCTGACACAAATCTACACATGAAATTGTAAACTGCTGCATAAGTGCGTGGCTATTCCAAGTGAAATATTGCAGAATAAATGGATAAAATATTCTCTGAGGTCCCTTTGACAAGCTAACATTGTAGTTTTTGAACATTTAGGGATTTCATAGAAGAATAAATGGATAAAATATGGCAGTACTATTCAGAAACACATAAGGCTTAAGTTATATTAATCGTCATTGCAAGAGTGTAAAGGGGACGATAGCACATCAGCAAATGTTTGCATTGGTGGGTTATCATCTGCCAAAAGCTTCCACCTCCCCATTACAGTGTGAAGCTGCTGAGTCGGTGTTGCCGGCACGTCACTATGCACAGTGTAGCAAAGCCTGCACGGAGAGAGAAAGCTTAGCGTAGCCCTCAAATGGCTAAACCAACATAACAAAGACAGTCCTAAGGCTTTGATAGGGAGAATGTCCAAGCCATTTGATTGTGTTGCACCACCGGCCAATCACTTGTGGAACAAAACAGCATAAGAAAGGAATACCAAAGCACCAATTACTACAGAGACTTCCAATTCTGGCAACATTATACTTCTTAAACCAAATATATACTGCACCTGTCCCATAATTAATTGATACATGATCCTTTGTACAAGGCGAGGTATTTATTGTTCCACGGATAATTCTATGGAAATGAATGAGGGTTAACTCGACTCCATGGAATAAAAGATTCTCACCCTTGGACTATCAGACAAACAGTCAGATGTCTTCATCATCAGATTGCGTCTGGGGCACCTTGGGCTGACTCATCTGCTCTGGGGATAAATCTGTGATACATAAAAAGTGTCATGATTGGAGAACCATGAATTACATGAATGGAATGTGCATCTCATCTCTAAATCTGTTACTTTATTTAATTAGGTACATGATTCAATTATTAAAAGGAATAAGATTGTTTACTACAAACAAATTTCAGGATAATAAGGAATCTATTAGATGAGGCAATTTGACAACTTCAAAGAGTTATATGTGATTAATAGGTGCAGCATAGATGACAATCAACTACCAGTTTTCCAATGCACCCGCAAACTTCAGTAAAAATTAATTATACAACTCCCAAACAACAGCTAGCTTATCTATCTAGACCAGGAATGCTTTTTCATCTTTCAGTTTTTGTTAGGAGAACATGATACATCTCAAGTATGGTGAATGCTTAATAAAAAGCATCATAAACCAAGTCGATAATGTAGCAGAATCTTGACGACATGAAATGAGAGCAGGAAGGATAATTCAGGTCTAGCATACCACAGAATGTGACAGGCACTAGCCCTTAGCAAAGGTCCATCATACATCAAATCTCATGATAGTAAGTCCAAAAGATGCAACTCTTTAGGCTCCTGTCAAAGCCATCTTATTATCTTTAACCAAAACACCAAATTCAGTTGTCAATTATTCAAAATCATAGAGCTAACTGCAAAGTCTTTGATTCAATCCTAATGTGGATTTTCTCTCCTTCTCTCACTGATACTATAGAGGTTGTTGCTTCATCCATTTTATTACACTATACAATTTAACCTCGCCAATGTAGCATTAGTTGACCACCTTAACATGCTGAATATATGCATTTACTTGTATTAGTCACCTTATCTCCATGGTGCTTAAATGCAAAATACAACTATCGAACATATTCTTCCCGTTCTGGAGGCAAAAAGATGGTATCCAAAGTGCTCTTGAAAATATTGCAAATACAGAAGCATCAAAGGATGGAAATACTGGTGCTGTGGGGAATGACTGGATAGCTATACTCGACCATGCTCTTGAGTCTGTTGTAGATGCTGCTATTAGCACAGAAAAGAAAGCTAAAGACTTGTATGATAATGTGACTCCATATTTGCACGAGTTATATGATCCACATCCATAACTAGAGAAGGTGATTGATCCAGTCACTGGGACTGTCTGCTACATTGTTGGCTTGGTTTGTCATGCCTAGATTATTCAGGAAACTGCACAGTTGTGCAACACAAATTCCTGTTGCTTTGTTATCGGGGAATTCAACCAAAGAACAAGTTCCGTAAGATAAAAATCTGTGGAGTGCTCTGGAAGACCCTGCGAGATGCCTTAATACTTCTGTGGCAACTTCTCAGCTGAGTTTCTTTTGTTGTAATTACAACTAATTACTGGTACAATACAGTTGTCCTCATTCTCATTTTGCAGTTTTTGTCATGCTAATCACTTTTTTATTTAGTTTTTCATTTCGAGTTTGTGTAGTTATGAACCATATGCAAGTACATGATATGTATGAGAAGAAAACTCAGCGATGAGAAGGACTTGTTAATGCAAAGAAGAAACAAAGATCAAGAATACTGCACTATATGCTATTTTAATTATGGGAATAGGGGAGCTAAGAGTTAGAAAAAAAAACAAGGAAATTTAATATTGAAGTTGCATAATCAGTCTGTATAGGAGAGAGGAATTTATAGCTCAGAAAAGTGCAGAATTTATTCTGAACTCAATAGTGGAAAGCATATAAGATAATAGAGGAACAAACATGTTTCTTCATAATTTGAACACTCATGTGAAATAGTGGTGCTAACATGATGAGGTTCAGAGCCATGTTACAAGAAGAAAAATTAAGCATGAGTCAGAAAAACTAATTAGATCACCATTTTTAGAGAAGCAATTATTAAGGGGCAAGTATTGTAAGCATTACCACATTTGATCTTAGAACTTAGTGTAACTTTGTAAAACAGGAAGCTAGAAACTAGGATGAATGAAAGAGTGCATTAATGCAGTAGAACATTTGTTGACTGCACAGATGCAAGTGGCAATTATTGAATGATTTGTTCCTTCTCGTTATTCATGATTTCATTTGTAATTTTTCACATATAATTTTTTGTTCTTGTCAAGGTTATTCATAATGCTTCCCATTGTTTAGCATGTAGTATTTAATTGTGTCGGTCCTTCTTATGTGCTAGGTACAAATAGTCAATGTAACTTCTTAGGTGGCTTATAACCTTTCTGATACTGACTGATTACTCCTAATATATGTACTTTGAGAGCTTGCTCTTGATTGAAATGTGACCCTATCATCAAATTTAGACAGAATGATTAACCATGTTGAGAAATAAAAAATTATTATTTATTCTTTCGCCTACCAGTTTTGTGGAGAACCTTTTTATTTTATTTTATTTATGAATTGGCTTTGTAGATACTTAGCATAATGATTTTATTTTGTTATTTTACACTACAAAGGTTACACCGCCAATGGCTAGTCCCAAGAAGTGGATGGTTGCGTTAGGTCACTAACAACTACCGTAAAAGTAAAAAAACTATGTCAGATATCATGAACATGGATTTTAGTCGATTTCAGCATAGAGCTAGGTCGTCACCCGGAAGTGATGCAAGGCATCTTCACCACCTAGGTGTCTCAAATTGCAAATGGTGGGCTAGGAGATTGCCCGGAAGCGACCCATCACATCGCATCCGGATGTGATGCCAAGTAAACAAGGGTTCTTTCATTGTTTTGGACCAATGGGAGTAAAGAAGTTAGTCCAAGAGAGGGTTAGTTAGCAACTTGGAATATAGGAACACTTTCAGGGAAGGTATTAGAATTGGTAGACACTATGGTCAGAAGAAGAATAAATATTACTTGCTTATAAGAGACCAAGTAGGTAGGGCAAAAATCTAGAGAAATTGATAATACTAGATCTAAAAGTTATTATACTAGAAAAGTTAAACACAGAAATGGTGTAAAAATTATTGTTGATACGAATCTTAAGAACAATGTTGTGGATGTAAAAAGATCTAGAGAATGAATTAAAATTTGTAAACAAACAAGATGTTTTGAATGTCATTAGTGCTTATGCTCCTCAAATTGGATTGGATAATCAAACCAAAAGAGAATTTTAAGAAAGCTTAGATGATATCATTCAAGGAATGTCTATACCTGAAAAAACTTATAATTGGAGGAGATTTTAATTAATGGTCATGTAGTGAAAACATAAGGTGAAAATAAAAAGGTGCATGAGGGATTTGGTTATGGGGAGAGAAATCAAGATGGTGGTATAATTTTGGATTTTGCAACTTTATATGATATGATAATTGTAAATACTCACTTTAAAAAAAGAGATGAACATTTAATTACTTGTAAGAATGGTCACAAATGTAGTCAAGTAGAGTTTTTTTCTCACTAGAAAGATAGATAAAGTTATAAAGTTATACCTGGCGAAAATTTGACAAATCAACATAGGATGATGGGATATTTACTATAGAAAATGAAAAAAAAAAGATAGTTGAAAAATTCACTAGGACTAGATGGTGAAATTTTGAAGATGATAATGTAAACACTTTTAAGAATAAGAGGGAAGTGAAGGCAACTTGAAACTTATTTGAGGATGATATTAATATTATTTGGACTACAACGGCTAATAAGATTAGGAGTTTAACAAAGGAGATTCTTGGTGAAACCAAAAGTAGATATATAACCTTAAAAAAGTGTTGCTGGTGGTGTGAGAAAATTCAAAAAATAATTTTTACTAAAAGATCATGTATGAAAGATTGGTAAAATTTTAAAAATAAGAAAAATTTAAAAGATATAAAAAATATAACAAAGAGGCTAAAATATGATTATTATGGTAAGATATAAAACTTATAATTTTTATGATAAATTAGGTAGCAAAGATAGTAAAAAAGATATATGTCGAATTGCTAAAGCTAGGGAAAGAAAGTGTAGAAATTCAGGTAATCTTATATGCATTAAAGACGAAGATCAAAGAATACTTGTTAATGATAACGAGATTAAGAAAAGATGAAAAAAATATTTTTATAAATTATTTAATGAATATTTCACATAGGACTTAGATTTAATGATAAATACTAATAGTAGATTTATTAATCATAGATTTATTCATGAAATTGGAGCTAATGAAGTAAAAAGTACATTAAAGAAGATGAAAATAATTGAGAATGTGAGTCTATTGGTATCCTTATTGGAGTCTGAAAAAGTTTAGGGGACAAAAGGGTAGCTTGGTTAACTAGTTTATTTAACAAAATCATGAGATTTGAAAGGATGTATGATGAAAGGAGAAATAGTTTTCTAGTGCCAATTTACAAAAATAAGAGTGACATACAAAATTATTCAAATTATAGAAGAATTAAAATCATAAATCATACAATGAAACTTTGGAAAAGAGTTATCGAAAGTAAGATAAGGTTTAAAACAAATATCTCTAAAAATTAATTTAGTTTTATGTCTTGAAAATCAACCATAGAAGCTATCTATTTATTAAGACAATTAATGGAAAAGTACAAGGAGAAAAAGAAAGATTTGCATATGGTTTTTATCAAGGTTTTACGTACCATTCTTCCTCTGCCCTTTTTCTTCCTCAATCGACCACCGACGGTCGATTTCTCCTTCAATCGACCGCCAACGACCGATTTTAAAGGGACCACCCAGTAGCGGCCGATCTACGTACCGGTCAGCTGTCGGACCGGTATGTACCGTGCAATACGAGTCTTATCGCTCCGTAAGGAAAACATTGCCAAAAGGTGACATTGAGTCGACAGATCATCAAACATGAACCCCATATGGATTATCGGTATCAACCATACAGTTATATGAACATTATGAAATGGATTTAGGCACACAATTTTTTAAAAAATGCACATAAATAGTAAAGATACAACTTAGAATAACATGGATCTGAGCCCAATTTGCAAGGATTTATGGACATATCTGGGGCAAATTTTCTTGAATCATGGCTGCATTCATGCTGATCTAGTTTTGATCTACATGGATCTAAACCAAATGCAAACTTAGCTTACTTTTAGATAAATGTCTGTGATATACTTGTAGATCCAACATTAATTAGATAACAGTGCAAGCTTGGAACAAAAAGAAAATTAACCTTAATCTAAGCCAAAAATAACTCTTAAGCAAGCAAAATAAGTAATAAAAATGGCAACATGATTGGATTTACCTTGATTTGGAGAAAGCTTTCTCTCAAGAAATGTATCCAATAACAAGTGAGAAACTCCAGATTCAAGATACGGTAATATTGATGTGAAAAGTGAGTGATTTAAACAAGTCAAATAAATATGCACGAAACGAATTGCTAGTTGTGTGTGTGTGTGTGTGTGGGAAGAGTACCAGTGCTGGATGATAGGCTTACAACCCCGTACAACTCAAAATCAGTATCAGTATTAGGTGGATTCCCCTTTATTGTTGTCTATAATCTAAATATTATAATTATAAATATGACCAAACATATAGAAATAAATAACTGCACACTAACTTATGTATCACAATTTTGGTAATTGAAACAACATAAAAAATTAATATCTTGGCATCATTGTATTAAAAAAAGAATTGATCAGGAGAAATTATGAAAAGATAATGTGGTCAGATTCTATATTTGAGGGATAAGGCAATCAAAGAATTGATCAGGTACCTTCTCCCAGAAGAAAGATAAAGAAGGTACACAAACAAAAAAGCACTCGTATGTTGTGGATGAATGGGTCAGAGCAAAGATGTGATCCAAGTGATCCTTTCCAAGACCATACACCACCATCGTAGATGGTAATATGGTCTATAGTCCACCGTATCAATAGGCTTTCAACTCTAAATGTTGAAGAAAATAAGAGGTGAGAATCACTCTTAGAAATCTGTTCTACAAGCTCTAGTTAGCCATTTAGCCAGGTTATTCACAAACTCAACAGTGTCCCAACAATTATATTGATCTCAATGTATATCCTTGATAATGTATATTCAGGTACAAGAAACCAAACTCTTCCATGACGTGTCAATCCCAGAGATTCTCTGAAAATTGAACTAATACTTATTGAGAACGAAACCCGTGCCTAGGGGAATTAACCTAAACAGTAGAAGCCGGGGTTCGGAGTAAGGAAATACAGAATGGAACCAATAGGGTAGCGCACCCGCACACAGAAGTCAGAATCAACACAAATCCGAGGAATGACACACAGAATACAGAATTTATGATAAGCAGTATCTTTATCATAAAACATCATTCTTCACCATAGATTTTAAACAAATGTATTTAATAACGAGGTCAATAGAAAACACATTTGCCAAAGTCGTCATTCAGATGCTAATATTTCAACCGATCTTCAATCTAGGTAAGTGAATTAACTAATTAATGGCAAATTCTCACCAATGTATAAAGTAGTGCAAAAGACCACCAAAATAGAAAGAAATCATCACTGCTATAGATAATTAACAGAGAGACAGAGGCTAAATTCTCAAAATCTACGCTATTTCTTTCACAGTTCATAGAGGCAATTACATTACAAAGATCTCGTTGCTAACCTTCAAGGAAGTAGGCCGACGAGGGCCAACCGCGCTCGGTGGCACACGACATCTCTTCCTCCTCCGACAGCGAGTTCTTGATCTCGGGATCCGCAAGCCTGGAGTCCACGAGACCCGCGATCAGCTCCGTGACGCGGTATGGCCGTTTCTGGCGCGGGACCCAATAGGAGGCACCGGGGACGAGGGGGAGCCAATCGGGGGCGTACCGGAGGGCGACCATATTATGGATGGCGTCATCGACGCGGCGTTTCCTGAGGGCATCGGCCTCACCCGTCCCGGACCCCGTGCTGGAGCCCTCAGCGTCGAGATCGTTCTCCACGACGTGCACCCTCCAGGGACGGCCGGAGCGGCAGCGGAGGCCGAGCAGGCGGGTTGCGGGTGGGAGGGAGGGGAGGAGCGCGAGGAGGCGCGGCCCCATGGTCTCCAGCGATCGGGTTAGGGCTCGGGAGGAGAGAACTCGAGCCATCAAGCAACGAAGAGGAGAAACCCCAGGGAGACGTTCTTGACAAGGTAGAGGAGGTTACCTATATAGAGAAGGAATCATCGAGTCGGGGGAGAGGAGGTTACCTATATAGAGACGGAATCGGGTTGGGGATAGGAAAGAACAGCACAGTGTGTAAGAGAGAGAGAGAGAGCAATCCAGCTAAAAATTACCGGGTGAGAATAACGTGGGCGACTTCGCTTGTTTATGACAGCGTTACGCAGCATAACATACTTCTAAATTAGAGGTTCCCGACTTTTACGGGAAACACAAATAAAAATATAAAATACTCTTATATCTCTAATTTTCTTATCATCAAAATATATTAGATGTTACCTCGTTGTATTTATGCTTTCATATACTAAATTCAAAAATAATTAATACAGAAATTGCTAATTTCTTTATTAGTAATACTAGTTGAGGTTGGCACAGTACAGGCTTGCTTTGCGAACAAGCTTTAATTAGAGAATTAGCTGTGGACTAATCTGGAAAGAATTAGAATCCCTAAACTTACTCAAACTATTCCTTGCAAATCCGTAGGTTTAGTTTACATTACATGTTATTATTATTAGCAGTAGTAATTGTCGTGGTCGTTGTGGCGGTCGTAGCTACAGTCGTAGTTCTAGTAAAACTAGTAACAGTACCGGTAGTAGTAATTGTAGACGACTACGGAAGACGGTTACGGGAAACGACGGTGCTTGTGACGCCGTTAAGTTACGCTGGTCCACGGCACTCTCTAAGGTCATCGGTGACCAATTTATCTGCCGTTCGTTCATTGAAAGGTCAACGTTACGATGTGACGTTCGATGATTACTGTCGTCGCCAAGGACGTTTGGCTCATAGTGCCTTTGATTGCTGTCTCCGTCCCAGAGATCCGATCTTTTCAGGCCCCGCGATTAACTCGATTTCTAGGGTTTGTGCTCCGGTGGCGTTCCACTGCGGGCGTCTACAATGAGATCGAGGGGATGAAGGTGAGGGATGTGCCCTCGTACGTGAAGTCGAAGCTGTCGTGGGATCGCATCAAGAAGAGTGCGGATCGAGCGGTCGATCGCTACTTCGGCGGCATCCAACCACTACCACGTTTGCTTCGGCGGCATGATCTTCTCCGACCTCCCCGCCCTTCCCCGCCACCTTGAGCACCTGCAACAGCGCGCCGCTGGCGGCCATCACTGATCGCCCAGGTCGATCCTAGAACCCTGTTCTTGTCTCTGTCTTGGTTGTGTGATGTTGCGTAACAATTTTAGAGCTCAGATTCACAATCATTTGATCGACCTAAAAGTTCTGTTTTTAGATATTAAATCATTCAAAATGGATTTAATTTTCAGATCAGGATCACAGCTTATAGAACAGTTTTTGCATTATTCTTCAAGCGCAAGTAAGAATTTAGTGTTTGTTTGGTAACGTTTAAGAAATTAACATTCTGTTTTGATAGATCGGAGTTCAAGAACTTCAGATTCACAATAAAAAAGATTATCTTTGTCATTTGATCGACCTAAAAGTTCTGTTTTTAGATATTAAATCATTCAAAATGGATTTAATTTTCAGATCAGGATCACAGCTTATAGAACAGCTTTTGCATTATTCTTCAAGCGCAAGTAAGAATTTAGTGTTTGTTTGGTAACGTTTAAGAAATTAACATTCTTTTTTGATAGATCGGAGTTCAAGAACTTCAGATTCACAATAAAAAAGATTATCTTTGTCATTTGATCTACCTAAAAGTTCTGTTTTTAGATATTAAATCATTCAAAATGGATTTAATTTTCAGATCAGGATCACAGCTTATAGAACAGTTTTTGCATTATTCTTCAAGCGCAAGTAAGAATTTAGTGTTTGTTTGGTAACGTTTAAGAAATTAACATTCTGTTTTGATAGATCGGAGTTCAAGAACTTCAGATTCACAATAAAAAAGATTATCTTTGTCATTTGATCGACCTAAAAGTTCTGTTTTTAGATATTAAATCATTCAAAATGGATTTAATTTTCAGATCAGGATCACAGCTTATAGAACAGCTTTTGCATTATTCTTCAAGCGCAAGTAAGAATTTAGTGTTTGTTTGGTAACGTTTAAGAAATTAACATTCTGTTTTGATAGATCGGAGTTCAAGAACTTCAGATTCACAATAAAAAAGATTATCTTTGTCATTTGATCGACCTAAAAGTTATGTTTTTAGATATTAAATCATTCAAAATGGATTTAATTTTCAGATCAGGATCACAGCTTATAGAACAGTTTTTGCATTATTCTTCAAGCGCAAGTAAGAATTTAGTGTTTGTTTGGTAACGTTTAAGAAATTAACATTCTGTTTTGATAGATCGGAGTTCAAGAACTTCAGATTCACAATAAAAAAGATTATCTTTGTCGATCGACCTAAAAGTTATGTTTTTAGATATTAAATCATTCAAAATGGATTTAATTTTCAGATCAGGATCACAGCTTATAGAACAGCTTTTGCATTATTCTTCAAGCGCAAGTAAGAATTTAGTGTTTGTTTGGTAACGTTTAAGAAATTAACATTCTGTTTTGATAGATCGGAGTTCAAGAACTTCAGATTCACAATAAAAAAGATTATCTTTGTCATTTGATCGACCTAAAAGTTCTGTTTTTAGATATTAAATCATTCAAAATGGATTTAATTTTCAGATCAGGATCACAGCTTATAGAACAGTTTTTGCATTATTCTTCAAGCGCAAGTAAGAATTTAGTGTTTGTTTGGTAACTTTAAGAAATTAACATTCTGTTTTGATAGATCGGAGTTCAAGAACTTCAGATTCACAATAAAAAAGATTATCTTTGTCATTTGATCGACCTAAAAGTTCTGTTTTTAGATATTAAATCATTCAAAATGGATTTAATTTTCAGATCAGGATCACAGCTTATAGAACAGGTTTTGCATTATTCTTCAAGCGCAAATAAGAATTTAGTGTTTGTTTGGTAACGTTTAAGAAATTAACATTCTATTTTGATAGATCGGAGTTCAAGAACTTCAGATTCACAATAAAAAAGATTATCTTTGTCATTTGATCGACCTAAAAGTTCTGTTTTTAGATATTAAATCATTCAAAATGGATTTAATTTTCAGATCAGGATCACAGCTTATAGAACAGTTTTTGCATTATTCTTCAAGCGCAAGTAAGAATTTAGTGTTTGTTTGGTAACTTTAAGAAATTAACATTTTGTTTGGAGTTCAAGAACTTCTCTAAAGAACTTGATTTCTACCCTTCAAGAATGGTTTGAGAATATGTAAGAACTTCTAGAAGAGGACTAGTTGGGAAAATATCCCATGGTTATAAGATATCTTCATTTATGTAGATTAGACTCATTTGTGAGATTAATCGATGAAAACATGAGAAGCATGACAACTTGAGCAATCAACGATCACAAAGGGCATGACTGATGAGTAGTTTTAAGTTGTAAAATGAATCTACTGCCTCTCTTCTTGTTTCACATTCCTTTTATGTTCATCTTCCTCCAAATTTCTTGTCCTTATCTTTTTTCCATCCTTGTTCTTATACTATGCTCTTTATTTTCTTTTATTTCTTCTTTTTTTGCATAAATAATCATTTTGGTAGACCAGGCCTACAAAAAGGTTCCCATTGCATGGACCACCTTTGCAACTTCTACAACCTTGTTCTCAACCATGATCTGAGTCTGAGATTTCAAAACTTCTTTAGATTTAAAATTTTGTAGGTGAAAACACTGAGGCAGTTTGCCAAAAGTATATTGGAGATGAATACATTGTGGAAAGTAAATGATTTCAGTTCGTAGTGTACCAGAAATATCTGACAGCCAAGGAGAGGCATAGGTCTCTTTGACAGATTATAGAAAATTACCTATATAATTGTCATCCAATTTACAAGCCACTGCCTCAAAATTCTACGTAGCAGTGGGCTTAAGTATACAGGATCCTGTTAGAAATCATTTTTCAAGTGGATCCTTATTTCCTGGCATACTGCTAAGCTGCTCTTCTCAGACTAACATAAAGTAGCGTTGGTCAAAGCATAATAGGCTGAATTCACTTTTGTTATTTAGAATGTATCGATTTCATTTTAGAACCTTAGTTTTGCTTTTGCACTTTCAGTTTTACCAACTCGAGGAAAAAAGCTTTCTTGAACATTGTTCTAGTGCTAATTATATATATCTACAGGGCACTGGGAAGAGCTAGTGAACTGATTTTGATGCTTTAAATGCCATAACATAGGATGCACTCTGATTTTGAATGTCCTTGTGTGTTTGAAACCTCAGTCCATCTCATTTTTGTTCATGTCAGGTTTGAAGAGCTTCTCCAAGGAAGACCAGCAATAAACATTTGGAATTCCTTTTCTTCTCATGGGTGTCCATGATTAGTTTGAGAAGATTGCAGAAATCAACTGTCATCACTGTAGAGTATGGTTTTCTTACCTCCAGTTATAAGGTCATGAATATAATTGCTCATGATGCAAACTGAGTTGGTTTTGAATGGATTCTGGCTTTACCAAGGTCGTCGCCGAATGCTTCATCTGTGCTGTTGTAAAAATTGATGCTCAAAGTCGCTGTGATGGTGTAATGCATTTATGATCACGATTTAAACCAGGCTTCATGTGTAAAAGTGGCAAAACTGATTCTTGTAATCAGTCTTTCGATTTAACTCAACCATAGTGGATGAATTGTGTGCAAAAATGATACTCTATCTCATCTATCTCTAGAAGAACAAAACTGGTTATCAATCTTGTCATGTTCAGTGTGTATCATATCCTTATTCTTCACTTGATTACCTTTTTTTTATGCCAAATTATATATGACATCTTTTTCGCATTCCTTCCTTTGCAGTGTCGTACGCATGGAATTGTTCTCTGAGTGTCGCTGTGAAGATTGTTACATGTAAAAGATCAACAAATTTAGTGCAAGTAGCATGCAAATAAACTTTTTGTGGGAATTGGAAATATAATTTTATCTTTTAAATAGCAATGGATCTGTTCATGAAGAATCATGACAAGACCATTGCACATTCAAACCCAGTAGAACCCAGTAAATATCTATGTTCATCTTGCTCTCAATGAGGTGAGACCAACCGCCAGTTACAGATGTTTCTCTCAGCTTGAAGAAGAAGCCATAGCATGTCCCTGTGAAGGTTTACTTCCATGTTGAAGCTACAGGTAATCAATCTGTAGTGACTCAAGAACTAGCACATTAAATTTATGCATGTCATGCATAAATTTGACATGCATGAAGGTTACTTGCATGTCAAATTTATGCAGCTGCTTCAACCCACAAAATAGAACAGCAAATCTGCATCTACAAATCTTGAAAGGTAAAGGTTTGCCCCCACAACATTCTAGTTAAAAACATATGCTGTATGATTATGGCTGACTGCAACAGTTCAGGATCAAATAGAAAGAAAGGGAAGTAAAATCTGACTAAATGATGCTAACAATAAGGAATAAGCAAAGATGCCTACTTGGAAGTCCATCTTTCAACAATCTAGTATTTTTAACTTCCTCATGATATTTTCCATATTTTCCTTCATCTTGTCATCCTTAACTTCCTCATTTTTAACAAGGAAATATATGCAGCTTTACTGGTCACAATTCTAAAGATGAAACAGAACCACAACAATCCTGTAGTTTGAAGTCAGCATAGTATCTAATTTACAACCAAAAATCAGAGCAACCACACTACTAAGGAATTAAAACCCACTACGACAGTATTTACACATTTATATCTCACGGGTACTGATAGACAAAACAGCAGAATCTAATTAGATCTTCCCCTGGTTCTAGGAAGCAAATATTGTCAGAACAGCTTTCGATATCATGTTGGTTGCTAGGCATAACAATGTATGCAACCACAGTCAGCATGTGGTGAGTATGAATGCATAACCCTGATCGATACATTTTATAGTATTTTTTCATATGACAAAACACACTAAATAATGTGTTGTTTCACATGACAAAAACTTTCAGCTCCTAGGTTTTGCTGAATCAAATACTAAGTTTATCCAAGGAATACGACATTGTTCTGAACTACATACCAGAAGTCTCATGCGATAACCTGATATTTCATCTTCAACATAATGAATCAAGTAGAAAGATTAGAAAATACACTGAAAACTCCTTTCGAGGGGAGACATGGATAAATGCAGAAGAACTCCAATTCTCCAGTACATCTCAAATCCAAACTCCAGCTCACGGTCCTCACCCTACATCAGATTGTCATTATCTAATACCTAATTCACCTGAAGCAACCCACAAGTCCTTTAAGGACTTACAGAATGGTGGAATTGGACGAAGCCAGAAATCCTGCCTGAGATATGTCCAGGTTTAGGACTCTGGTCCAAGCAAGGTATGAACTTGTTGCGGCAGGTATTGGACCCGTAGCAACCAGTACCAAATTCATACTGACCTCTAACAAATCAGTACAGACCCAACTGATTAGTATACCACAATGCAATTTGGCTCAGGGCATCCAAACAATTACAGGATGGCTCACATCTTAATATTTCATCAAACCGCTGCATATTATTTGTATTGTGGTATGAACCAACAAATAAACCCGAGTCAAATAGTCACTCAACCTCATACTTGCACCGAGTTGAAATTCAAATAAATTTAGATGTAGCAGCATCCATATGCCTAGCCTGTTCTTGGAAAATTATACAGATTACCCTATCAATCCAAAAAAAAGTTATGGTCTGATTCTAGGGACTGGCAAGTATCTTATAATTATCAAGAATTTTGTGACTACATTAGCGAAAAACAACATAAGATCACATCTGAAAACACTGAAGACAATTAAGGACTAAAAAAACTGGGAATAATAAAAGAAGACAAACTCTGACAAACAAGCAAATATATAAACAAACAGACAATTATAAAAATTGTTATACACACTGAAACTCAACCACAATCTCAGTCCGTCTGACAAAGAAAAGCATTATAACTCACCACGAAAAACCAAGACTCCAGATTCTCAAATAATTAGTATAGATAACAATTACTGAAAATTCAACCATCATAAAAGAGAACAACATTAATATCATTAAACAGGCCAACAGTAAATCCAAGCAACAAAACTTTGCAGTTTTAATTATCCCGATTTCTACTGAAACAAAAACATAAGTTCAATTGATCACTTAAACTCATGATGAAAAACACATGAAGAACCTCAAATATCTAGTTCATCCTTCTGATGAGCTCATTAATATAATCTTCACGATTTCCAGCATCACCACCCTCAACATAGTGGTTCCTCTTCTTCTTGAGGCCACCCAATGGTGCCTTCAGCTTGAAGGGCCACAGAAAGTTGTTTGCCTCCTTGAAATGTGGTCCAACGGTCATAATCTCATGCACAAGATCTTCAACACAGATGATACCATGTTTCCCCAAGCCCTGTAACCAAAGAACAACCTTGTGTCAACTTCGTAAAACTTGGTTAGAAGAAAAAACCCACCGGCAATGCATCCCACAACATACCTGCTCGACAACCAAGTTGTCCGTCAACGGAATTCTCTGCTTGTTCAACTTCCCATACCCTCTCTTGTAGATCAACTCCCTCACACTCTTAAGGTTAGGATACCTGAGCCATTCAATTATCAGTTAGTACAACAACTACACCTCACCTTACACTACTCTGATCAATAGCAATAATGGTCTAGAAAGGATGGCGTTTAGTACCCATATGTCACGTATGGCTCAACCCTCTGCAGCATGTTCATTGTAGCCTTGTTAACTTTCAGAAACACGCCGTTGAATATCTACAGCAGTTTGGAAAAGAAGCATTTAATTATGATTAAATACCAATAAACGCTATACTAATTTACACATGCATGATGAATTTTTCATTTGCACCTGTCTCAGACGGAGGAGCTGCAGGATCTTCCGGGTTTTCGGGTGCATGGCATTTATGCTATTCCAAGTCAACGACAAGAAGACAAATCTCAAAGCAAATCCATCTATCACATAATAGACCACATAGTTAGAACAGAGAAAAGAACGCGTACCCTCGGATGCGGATGATGAACAAAAGCTTGGCCTCGGGGCTGACATAGAATCCGCCCTTCATCCTGGCCTCTCTCTTCAAGCGGATCAGTTCCTTCTCCTATCATTAAATCAGATCCAAATGAGATACAAAAAAATCGAATTTTTAAGCGACAAGAACACCATAGAACAATAATGCTACCGGTACAACAATTCGCAACACGCACCTGGGATTCGTACTCCTTGGCATACTGATGGGCTCTTCCAAAGATCAGCTTCCGGTTCTCCCGAGCCTTCTTCTTCCTAGCATCGAGTTCTTGCTTCTTAGCGAGAGCCCACTGCTCTTCCCTCTTCCTCTTCTTCAGCACGGACTCCGGCACCACCGCCTTCGACTCCTGCGTCGCCATCTCCCTCGTCTGGCAAGAACGCAGATCAAATCAAGCGCCAAATCAAGGGGGGAAAAAAAGGTGAATTCCTAAACCCTAAATCGAAAAAAGGAGACGTGAACGATCAAATGGCGTTCGAGAGTAACCTTTAGGATCTCTCTCGGATCGGCGGAGGATCGAGAAGAATGGGGGGTGATGGCAGCGAGCGCTCTTAATACAGGGTGGGGTTTTATTCTCGGCGTTAGGGTTCGCAAGCGAGATCAGGACTCATCCGACAACCGTAGCCGTTCGATTCACTCTGTAGAGGTGGGAGTCGGCCCGATGAGGCCCATATTATCTACTGGGCCTCCTAATAAGATGGAATTCAACATAAACCAGATCACATTTGGGCCCCCGCTGGAACAGATTAATATTGTATATTTATTCCGAACCTTGTCTAATTTATCCTTGGTTATCTTAGATTAAATGGCACGTTTTAGCTCCCTAATTGTTACGATTTCTTAATGCTATGCTTAATATTATTTTTGATAAAGCCAAGTTAGGTAAGTACATTACGACACACATACATCTAAGCTTGAGATGACATCACAAAGTTAAGATTGTCAGTATTTTGGATTAATTATGTCAATTAGAGTTTGAGGAAAGAATATTTTTTTAAAATTTCATCCTTTTTTGTTGTAAAGGAGTTTGAAATATAGCACTCGCTTTATAATGCGAATTAACTTTGTATGAAAGTGATCTCATGTAGCATGTGTATCTTGAGTGTCAAAGTGACCTTATCGAGTACGGGTATGATGTTAATTTTACAAATGTGACTTATGATATGGGATCTCTATCGAAAAATGTATCAATCCCCTTTAGGAATTCGGTTAGGTTGGTTCGGTGTCACAACATGTGTTATGGATCGATAAATAATTTGATACTATCAAGCATGAATAATTATCTCGATCATTAAAAAAAATGTTAGCTTCTTCACCATGAATATAAAAGTCACAATAAATATTTTAAGATTCCTTGGTTTTGGTTTCATATATTTTCTAATTATAATGTAATACTCTACCCATTTCTCATGTTTTACATTCAACTTCATAAGTCGAGATGGATCTAATTTAACCTTGGTTTTTGATATGACATATTCTGACCCATCATTCATTGGAGCCCTTAGATCGCCACGGTAGAGTTGATCGGGCACTCCGAGCCAACTCAGCCATGTGAACCCGGGATAAATTAGTCATATGTTCTCTACATCGATGCCTCCCCCTGATAAGTACGAGGTAGCGTAACCTCATATCTTATCACTCGAGAAGCAAGGAGCAACACCGCACAGTCTTTACGACGTTGGCGCCTAATGTATGGGTCGACCACCTTAGGTGCCAACATGCATTAAACATCTATGTACGTTGATTCAATTGATCATTAAACAGCTGTGTATATCGATCCAAGGCCACATGTATAAAAATCACCATGAGTAACAGTTCTGGGGAACTCTCATCACTTTTCACATTATAGTTCTCTTCCCTCGAAAATACTCATCGGGCTTTTTAAGGTTCCGACTCAGACTAACTTAAGCTTCAGATGGGTCAAGTCGGGATAGCTTCGCCCGACTTTAACCTTTGTGCAGGGCACAAACAACTTAGAAGCGAAAGAGAGCGAAAGAACGGATGCACCCCCTTATGATCGGATCCCCTGTCAGTACCCATACGTTACCTCGATGAAATCATTGGTAGTCTAACGCACTCGGATTGGTTTAAGCCCAATCAACATCTCGACCACAGCATAAGTACGATACCAATTTGGTAGTGCCTCTCTTAGTATGGAGTTGGTTTTGTGGCTTGGGAGAACAAACATAATCACTATCATCATAATTTTACATCAACCGTAATTAAATCAGTTAGTATTATTACTTGAGAAATTAAATGGCAATAGTAAGATTCTGTATTCAAATTTTGTGTCTCCTCGATGAGTTTAATTTTCACGTGTTGAGTTTGAGCCACTCAAACACAGAGAATAATGCTATCTTCTTCAAATATATAGTCATAGATCATATTCTATTTGAGGATTTAAATTTAGATAGACTGATATTTATGATTCGGAAAAAGAGAATCATCACTATTACCATATTCTCTGAACTAGCAAGTAATGCTCTCTTCCTCTTTAAAAAAAAAAAGAAGCAGAGGTAAATCACAGGAATATACATGTAATGATCAAAGTTAAAAAGATTCTGTAGTGAGAATGGTCAAAATTGTTTCTTAACTAGTCATTATTAGGAGAAGAGATTAAGGATCCTGAAGCTTAAATATGGCCTCTTCTTCCATAGAAACAATTGTCCTCAGAGGTTTTTGCTGTGCCCATGTAATCAATCATACATCCAAACTGGCTGTTCATTCTTTGACCATCACATCCTGAAGCCATGTCATGGAGATTTCTTTGATCTGGCCAACACCCATATTAGAACATGCACTACCATTTGGCAAACCATCCAACTCATCTCTGTATTCCTCGTGCTCCTTCCCCAGCTTCATACCTTCTACCTTCTGAAAGCATCGGAAGCCACCACCTGCGTCGAATGATCTCGTCAGAGCAGTAGTGTCTTCATCTTGTTTAGCACAAGGTAACATTTCATCCGTTTAGAGCAAGCTCTTCAATCTGCATGTTTGTCTCATTTATAAGTTGGTAGCCACAGTAATACCATGAGAGATGATGAGATGGAGATCTCAAGATTCGCGTGTGTCATCTGATGATAAGGGAATCTGCTGCTGTTCTTGACGTGGTTGCATGCAAGTACTGCGTCGTTCAAGGAAGGAGTGCAATGGAAGGCGAAGCAGAGCATATCGCGTACACCAAGAAGCAGCAACAACGGAGGAGATGCCGTTGCTGAGCTACCGCCGGGGAAGCGGATACCGCGAGCTATCTCGAGCCAACCATGACTTGGTGCCATGTCGCTGCCTGCGGATACCCCAGGGGCCGGAAACACAACCCCGTGGCTCCTCCGGAGGCTACTTCTTCCCCCCATATCTCCGTGGAAGGTCGATCTACAGAGCAAGCTCACTACCCTCCATAGAGGGATATATCTCCAGCGCTACCGAACTCTCCGAAACCAAGCTCGGAGAAGGAGTTCAAAACTCCAAGATCACCAAGATCACGTCGGAGAAAAGAGACGCCGTTAGAACCCCTTCCGCCACTGTTAAGGTCAAACAGGTAGAAGATAAGATTTATGTCGTCACTGCCGCCGAGGCACCAAAACAGGAGAGCAAAGAGATTAAAGCCAACGTTGTTGATGATGAGATGTTCGGTGGCCAAGGGAAGCAGCTGTCGACGGGACTGGGCGACGAGGCAGAAGAAAGGAAGCTCGAGCTGCAGCCGGAGAGAGAAGTGGAAAACAAGGCATTTGCACAGAGGCAGGCGAACGGGAGGAACGAGCCAACGCCGGTTCACAGTAAGGTAAAGCCGGCGACGGAACAGAGTTGAGCACTCGCCGGAGGCGTTTGATATCGCCATCTCACCGGAGAAGCCGGAGAGCAAGTCGAGTGGTGGTGATGGCCAGGAGTGGCAGCGGAGTTGGCGGAACTGCTCAACTTGATCGGCAGAAGTCGGAGGAAGCGATGGAGGGTAAAGACGAGGGAAGCGGAGCCAAAGAGATGGGATCAAGCGAGAGGTACTTCCCCGGACGGTAAAGACCAACCAAAGCAGTAGCTGTCAAACAAAGCTTGCAGAATCTTCTACTAAATTTTGTATTATTTAATGGTTTTTTATTAATTAATGATGTTGCAAAAAAAATGCCGATCATATTTGATTTATCGTGAAATTATCGATGTATTAGAATCAATCATATAAAATACATATACCAATCAATTTTATTAATTTATTAAAGTTTTAAGAACAAGATTTGATGAGTTAAGCTTGATTATTAATGCATAAAATACTGAGAGATGCATTGTTAATAATAGGAAGCATACCTGCAATTACCAATGCCAAAAACCTGATATCTTAGAGAATATAATGCTCAATGTTTTAAATGCTTTACTGATGGCATCCGTATTCATTTCCAAATGGAAGAAAACAATGGTATCGACTGAACATAAACTAATCAACCGCAATGAACCATCGCTTATCCCCACTAGACTTTAATTTGTTTCATCCAAAGTAATCCCTCTCTGCCACTGATGTTCTTCAGTCAAAGTTCTCCTTTGTTTTCTGGTTCCCGTGCTCAGAGCATCCACGAATATATATCACACTTTGAATCAAAGCTCAGGGAAAATAACCATGGAATGACTCGGGACAAATTAATCTGCTTAAAATTAACATATGATCTTTTAAAACAAATATTTTTAACATCTGAGATGCATAATGAAAAGAACATTTGCAGTTGATTAATCTCTATACTTGACAAAACTAAGAAAAAAAGTCGGTAAAGGGTGATGATATAGACCATCACGTCGAAAACAACAAGCAAAAAGGCGTTGAGAACCAAATACTAATAGAAAAATAAAATCAATAACCGTGAAAACAGTAGCAATGATGAAAAGATAGATATAAAAAAGAAAGCATGAAGAAATTTGAGATCCATCCATCAGTCACTCATCAGATAAATATGGCAGCTTTAAACACGCCCCACAATCGTGTGACAGCCTCACGTTGGTGGATCTCTCTGTCGGCACTATGCAAAAGGTGGCTTGTTATCCGAGCAACAAGGCACCCGTTGTCTGAATTAGTGCCATTTATAAGATTGATTGGTGTATACTCATGTACTTATAAACTACATAAACATCAAGCAAAGAACAAGAAAAGTGTGGTTTTTGGATGTGAGAAGATATGGCCAGGTATTGTGGCATTGGATTGACGGGATGAGGAATCCAAGCAATCTTCGCCTGGCGGTCTGATGTCGGCTCCATGCGGCAGACAGGTATATCGCCATGGATTACAAGAGGCGCCTGCTGTTTGACTCTGTTTCAGGAGCCTCATCCTTCTTGTGACACACTAAAAAATCAAAAAAATGTACACCAAAAACCAAAACGAAAAGAAGAAAAAAAAAAAAGGAGAGAAGGAGAAAAGCCTCAACAGAAAGATCTTCACAGGAAGAGAGAAGAGTGGAGGGTGAATTACCAATATATAGAGAGAGGTGGAGGAGAAGAAGAAGAAGAAGAAAGCCAGAGCGCCGCAGGGAGGTGAGGTAGGCGTCGGGGTTTAGGGTTCGCCACTTGCTTGTGCCGCGTAATGTCGCGACCAAGCGGCGTGATGGGATGAAATCCATGGCCGCTGATTGGTTGTTCGAGGTCCGTTAGATCTCAGTTCAGGTTGGACCGGAGGATTAAGATCTAAGACACCGGCCCGGCCCGGCCCAACCCAACTCCGCCCATCTTGATATACTGTCACGGAAAAGGATACAGACGGCAGCTGTTCTCAAAACAAATTGCAGATTTGATTGGAAGTTATATGTGAGTTATGATTTGTCCAAACTATGATTCTGTTTAATACAATGAACTTATTGTTCCCAACCTAAAAATAATAATTTAGTATTTAAATTTCATGTTACATGAATAAGGGGCTAATTTAAATGCTTGCTCATGATGATACTTAAAAACATGTAGATAATATGAATAATGCCGAAATGACAAACCAACACATGGATGACTTGATTCACGATACATGATATGCATTGAACATTTATGAGATGGTGAGAAAAAGGGAATATGAAACATATGCCTCCTAATTTTTTTGCAAAAAATAAACTATATTATTTCAGAAGTCTAACACATCATCTGCTCTTGAAATCAGCATAAAAGTGAAGTTACAAAGATCAAATTGGTCACGGTTTTATCCTAACAAAATTTGACAACCACTTAACACATCTATTTCCTTCTCTCCATATATGGGTCAATTTTGATTCAGAAAGATTCCAAACAAACATTTTATTCACTATTTTTCTATGAGAGATTCAACTACTAATATATATGGTCTATCTGATGACTGTTGTAGACTTCCATTACACCAATATAAACTATTATGTCAAAAGACAAAAAAAAAAAAAGGAGCACTTGTTACTTTTATTTGATGATTAACAAAGAAGGTAATACTTCATCAAGAGAATTAACTGGGTCAGACACCTAAGGTCCTAAGTATGCAAATACTCAATTGTTTGATCCAAAACAAGTGGATCATAAGAGTATTCGTTCTTGAATGGGGTTTTATCTGATAGTTGTTGGACAGACTAGAATGCATTGGTCATAACGTCGGTAGCAAGCATCTGTTTTCCAATTATGAGTCTGACTTAAACAAAAGGCCTAATCATGCCGATTATGATACAAGCAGTAATCTAGCTTTGCTGGTTTCGTTTGTGTTTCAATTGTTGACCTCATACTGATGAGAAATGATTCAGTCCCATATTAGAGAAGAAATAATACCATGACTATGCTCACTTTACTAGTCGAGAACGATCATACGAAAGAAATGCATCAATAGACTTGAGTCACATTACCTGGTTCTGCGTCTTGTGGCACCAAAGAATAATAGTCACTGTGTTCTTTCACTATCCAACAGGCTGCAGAACTCTTGAGCTCGATGATGATGTGTAAATGTGTGGATAACCAACATGTGCAGGTCGTGTGGGAGATTCTGCCCAAATCCGAGATAGAGACATCATAGCAGCACAGGCAATCTTTCTGGTGGCTGTCATCTTGGCACTGATCGAAACATGCCGGTGAAAAACTAGATAAGAAATCGAAGAAAAATATATTAGTACCAACTCTTCTATATTTACCAACCATATAAGATCATAAAAAGTATATATGACTGTACAGTACCATGAGAATCAAGTCTGCATGTATATACATATCAGAAACCTCTCCCCTCGATTGAGGTGGAAGAAGGGTTTCATGGTGGTGTTCTTCATTGTATCCTTCATATCTACAGAAGACCATGGACATATGCCAATCAATTGCTATATCAAACCCATATGTTTCTATCGTAACTGTTATTTCACAACTAAGTTTTGCTTTCTTCATGCTCATCAAACAGAGTACCAAAACAAAATTTGAGTGGTCTAAACTTTTGTTCCTCATCTTCATCAGAGATCTAAATAGAAGCTCAGTCTAGAATTCACAGAGGCTAAACAAGACCAAGGAAAATGGTGGGCCTCAGCTAGATCCATACAAAAACTACTACCTCTTTAGTGTCATGATTAGATTTAGAACTAACTGGATCCTGCATGACTTGGATCAAAAACAAATAATTAGCTTACCAAATCAACTTTAGCCACAAAACTATACAATGCATTGGAGCCATGCTTGTCTGCTCCAATCGTCATAAAATCTACTAGATCTGATGATTTGGCACATCACAGCTTATGCTGTAAAGATTTACATCAAAAAAAGATCATGGGAAACATGCCTCCATGTTTAGAGTAGTTTTATGATGGTTGTATGTATTTTTATTGCCTCTAAAACAACATTATACAGTTCCATTACACAATGATTAACAAAATATTGATGAGCCAACTCTTTTAATATTTCAAAATAATACAAGGTTATTTCTAGCCTATACTGTCTCAAATAACAATCCACTATGTACCTCTACAGCCTACTAAGTGTTTAGTATGCTTCCGACCTACCACGTGTCTCGAATCCAATGGCAATATTCCAGACTGCTCAATTTCTAAATAGCCTTGGCACCACGATAAGGCTGTCCTTTTGCAATTTAGGTTACAGAGGTTCAATTCGTGAAAACAATCAAGATCGAGACAAACATTAGAAAGATAACAATTAGATTTAACTCTGTAAAGAGAAGGTACATAGAAGTTCCCCAGATGCTCGATTCCTTAGATGTGTCCTATATTGGGGTAGCCCAAATTTTTCTATCAAAAAAATCATGAAACAGCATAAGAATTCTACAACTAAAACTAATCAAGCAATTTATGCAATTGATATTACATACACCACAACTACACAAGAAGCTGCTTAACTGATTTTACCTATATCAAAGTTGAACATTAGTATTCTGCAAAACTGATATCATCCCAGAATGTTGTAAACCATATAAAAGATTGCCTACTCTGCTACTGGTGAAACGTGCCCCCGTATGGATTCAAAACATAGAGACAAGAGAGGGAAAAAGTACATTTTCCTCTGGCACTAACTGATTTCAGGGATCATTTGAATAGAAGGGATATCATCAGAATTTGGCTCTAATTCACAATAATGATCCATGAGAATTGCCAACAGGCTAAAAGACATCCCTGGAAGTTCTGTAAGATGCACCATACAAGAATTCAACAGATAAGGAAGATTTGAAATTGACCTGGCTTTATTCTTCATATGTATGTAGGCAGATTTTCTCAATAGTATAGGCCACCAGGTTGCGTTCAACTCCATTGATACCCTAAAATCCTGTGTAGATATGAGGCTGTTTGTTTTCAGCCTTTGCATGTAGTCTGAAGAACCACAACTATACTGTACATGATTTCCAGGCCAAGCACCATTAATTGGCTTCACCTGAGCCTGCTGCTGGAAGACTGGATGCTATGTTTGATCATGACCCGAACTTGTTCCTGATAATTGAACACATGATCTAAGTTGATGCTTCAAATAATCATCCAAGATATAATTTAACAGGTTAGAGCTATCCATTGCGACTCCTTCCAAGACCTGTGCTTCTGCTATTTTCTCTATCCTTTTCTTGAGTCTTAGAATGGCAAAATTCTCAGCAGTAAATGTTCCTACCCAGACTAGCACTGCCGGTAGAAGCTACTAAAGACAAAGATCTTCGTGCCCAATGATCATAAGGCAGCACCTGTTGAAGTCTCGTTTGCTCAGCTTCTGTGCCTATAACTGATCCATATAACCAAAATATCTTCGGGACCGCTCATGACTGAGCTTTTTAGCTATCTGCGACTAGAGGTCACTGAGATTGATCCGATGGTATGCGAAGCTGCAGCATCGGCATGTCCCAGTGCCTGGCGGCCACATAACACACCAGATCAACATAAAATTAGTGTTCCTATTTGGTCCTTCCAATCTCTTCTCTCAACCAATAAAGGGCTAAATCTTGATCCACTCCCAGCGGATTCCAAAAGCTATAACCAAACTCCTCCTCATTGCATAAAACCATAGAGCAAGAAGGGACGATAAACATCCACTTGGCGAGCAACGGTCCCAAAATCGAAGCTACTGGAAAGGCCTCGCACGGGAAGAGCATCGCGATCAAACTGGATCGATACCATAGAAGAGCAGCTGAACCCACCCAGTGCAACAACCAATTCAGGGTCTGGAAGCTCGAGAAAGATCGCATTCCTTGCAGACAAATTGCTCGTTATCAATGCTACGAAGCTCGATTCCGTGCCGACCCGAGCAGGCGCGGAATCGCACCATGCAAATGGAAAGCAGGAGGGGGAAATTTCAAATCAAGACCGGGGGAGGGGGAGGGAAGGTTGAACCTTGAGGATACGAATGCGAGGAGAGGCTCGACCGAGGGAGGGCTTATGGAGCTCAGAGAAGCGAAGGGAGCGCTGCGATTCCTCCTCCTTTTCTCTCGATGAAATCCTCTGCTTCTGCTTCTTCTTCTTCTTCTTCTTCTTCTTCTTCTTCTTCTTCTTCTTCTTCACTTTGGCTCTTCATCGCTTCGTTTCGTCTCTCTCCTTAGGATGACTTCTTTCGATCGCGGCCGAGACAAAACGAGAGGGAAAAAGAAATTTAAAATCCGAATCCTACCTTAATGTCTATATATATTACTAATGGTTTATATTTTGCCAATGATTGAGTTATATTTTAAGCGTTTTACCAATAGAGTTCGTTTTTATCAAATGGCTCTCCCTTAACTAGTTTTTATATGGGAATGTTCTTTTATCAATTTAATAAAAATATCCCCAACTCTCGATCACTATCGCCACTGAGCGTTTGCCTCCTTCCTCTCTTCCTTTCCTTCTTTATTATCTCGTCTCCTCTCTTCTCCCTCCTCCCACATTGTAACACCCTAATTAAAGTCAGTAAAAATAAGATTATTAACTTATAAAGATAAATATATTACATATCAATTTCGACTTAAATATTTTGATCAATCATTTAAATCAAACGAAGTCAATAGGCTAATTAATCCATCAAATATTTTAGTATAATATTTAAATATAGTGAAAGAGTTTGAGTAAAAATATATATATCTTTGGATGAAATCAGATGACTCGTCACAACATAAAGCTAACATTATGTTATATCTCACAATATTAAGATTTGATCTAGGTTATGCTGAACCTTATATGCACAATATTAAGATTTGATCTAAGTTTGTGACTTTAATGTCATGTTAAGAATTGAACTTATGAATTCATACAAAAATATAATCATAATTTGATATTTTGATTTAATTAAGTGCATCGAGTGGGATGATTTTTTTGTGTTAAATCCTTTTTGGAACATGATTGATATAATTTATGGATTTGGGCATAGTTTTATTTTAATTCTTGTACATCCAAAAAAACTTTTGTTTCCTAATTTTGATTTCGTAGAAAGTATATGAAATATGATCGAGCAGTTTTATAAATGTAATCGATCCATCAGTTCATATGAAATTTGAATTGTCGAGAATATATTTTCACAATATATGATATGAATTAAATTTCAGTATTGGATGAACCAAGATGTGATATGATATAATTTTTTTATAGTTAAAATTGGAAATTTATATTTTTCTCATCTGGTAGACCTAATCACAGTGTGATTCATGTGCCTTGTTTCCTACACCTACCTATATCATGAATAGTATTTTTTTTTCTCTTTTCTAATGACATCTTCTAGTGATTAAGGCATTTTGTTTGCTTCACCTACCCAATTGAAATTTGTTAGATATCACAGAACTTTTTTTTTTGGTTGATGATATATTCTAGTGATTAAGGCATAGTATGTGCAATTTTAAAAAACTAGAAGGTCTATTTTATATTGTAAATAATTACTATCCAAATTATATATATGATATGGTAAAATTATTATTTTTAATTATAACTTCAAAATAAAAATCTAACATCTAACATAAATTATGAATATTTGAAAAAAAATAGAGGTGTAGTACTAGCCATGGATGAGAGACACCCATTGATAGGTAGAGTAATAAAGAGAGGTAGAGTCAACTTATTATCTAAGATAAAATTAAAGGGCTATCATGATATCAAATCTTTTTCATCATGGAGCTTATTACACACATAATGATAGTGATTTTGCAATTAATATTTGCAACAATAACTTCAACAAATAAATATCATATTATTAAGATAAAAGCATGTGAAATTTTATTCCAGACTCTCCAGTTTAATTTGGCTAAATCATTCCAGAGACATTTTACATAGTGAAAATACTATCCAATTTAACTCAAATTTTCCCAGTAGGCTTATAATATTAATTTTTAATATGAAATATATATTTGATTTGATTTAATTTAATTATAAAAAATCACAATAAGAACAATCAGCTCTCACCATGGCTGCCATTTGTTGGAAGTATTCATAAATTGATCTTAATAACTAGTCAGCTGATATCTGCAAATTTAGGATTTAATTCAGCCATTAAACTTATATTCAAATTTGGTGCTTCTCTCCAACCAATACACCTAACAAGTCACAGTAGGAATTCATGCATTCCTTTTGTAGTTGGGAGATATGCTTAATTCCTTCCCTAAGTCAACATGGCTACAACATGGAAATAAAATTGCAGGTGATCAATTTTTTTGGGGTTCTCCTAACATGATGACTCATCTGTTGCTAATTTTGTGAGACCTCAGAGTAACATCAACTCACTTTCATTAATATTTGAATTATGTTCTAAAAAATATATTGCTATGTCATTATCTGTTGTCACTGTTTTGTTTATCACAGTTTAAGTTACTGTTATTTGGAAACAGAATATGATTTTTTTTTCATTTGTATTAATCCCACTTAAGTTAAAGTTAGACATATATATTTTCTTCAAAATCCACAAACATATATATATATATATAATAATTAAGTTAAATTAATATTTATAACCCTTAAATCTCATTATGATGCTAAAAATATTAAGAGTATTTTAGGTGCTTTAAGTAAAATCAAAGGTTTTAAGTAATTCAGGGTATCCTTCAAGGTATATTTATACTTTTAAACCACAATATGATGCTAAAAAAATTCATTTGAAGTATTTTAGGTACATTAGTTAGTTAGATTCCAAATTCAAGATATGCCATTCTAAAATAGCATATAATCACTAGCATGATCACATTATGAAAAAGATGCATTTTTATAAAAAATAATAGTTTTCATTTTTTTCATGCAGCATCCCAATAATCTTATTAGATAATAAGAACTTTTGACTGTTCATGATAAAATCTCTTTTTAATTTTTGTTCACTTCTTCTTTTACGGAGGATTCAATTAATTAATAATAGGTTCAATGAATTAGAAGGTGCCAAATTAACAACCAAGAAAATAAAAATAATATGAAGTAGATATTTCAAAATTAAAGTGTTAACAAAAATGAATCATTGTTTCCTTAAATGGATCCTCCCTCTACATGTGTTACAACAGTACATCACATACTCCTATCTCTCTGCTGCAAACACCTCACTTTGCAGTCCATTCGTACCACAACCCTGACAAAGGCCGCAGAAGTTTCGTGCCGCTCTTCGTTTTGGGTTGAGTCAGCCGAGACTATTTCCACGGTGACGTGGTGTCTGAACGCATGGGTCCCAAGGCGGGAGAGCACATCAACCCGGACTGATGTCCCGGCTGACTGTGCTATCCTACGCGGCGTTCCGGTTTTAACCATGGTTACCGGCCCCGGTAGGTGGCAGGAGAGCCGTGTGGGGGGTTTGGTAAGCGAGAGGTCGTCGATAAAACCACCGTTTCCCTCTGCTATCCCACCAACTCCACCCTCTCTCTCCGCGGCCCACGAAGACGAAGCAACTCCGAGGGAGGGAGAGAGGGAGTTCACGATCCATCGTGGGATTGCCTTCCGTCGCATCGCCCGATCGAGAGGCACATCTGGCGCGACGATGGGATCGGAGCAGATGAAGCCCTCGCCGCTCGATCTCCTCTCGTCGATCCTCACAGGCGGCGATGGCGCGCCTCCGGAGGCTGGGCTTACCGTGATCCTCGCCACCTCGATCGCCGTGCTCCTTGGGTGCGCCTTCATCTTCTTCTGGCGGTGGTCGCTCGGCGGGAAGGCGAGCAGCCCAGTCCAGCCGCCGAAGCCCTTGACGGTGAAGGTGGAGCGCGAGGTGGAGGCGGACGAAGGGAAAAGGAAGGTCACCGTCTTCTTCGGCACGCAGACCGGCACCGCCGAAGGGTTCGCCAAGGTAAGGGTTGGATGGATCTCGGTGGGCTTCGGCCGGAATCTTAGCAAGTTCCGTGGCTTTACCTTTTTGTTTGCTTCCGAGATAGGCACTTGCGGACGAGGCAAAAGCGCGATACGATAAAGCCGTCTTTAAAGTCGTTGATCTGGTAAGGCTGATTGATGTGTTCTGAGACTCCTCGAGCTTTTGATTGGTCATTGACGATGTGGCGTTGACATTCGGATGTCTGGCAGGACGAATATGCCGCTGATGACGATGAGTACGAGGAGAAGATGAAGAAAGAGACATTAGCTTTGTTCTTCCTGGCTACGTAAGTTCGAATTTGCTGTCTTGACGATGTGCTTCCACCAAAGCACCTTCTCCATATGTCGTTTGACCATGTTTTGTTTGGGGTTTACAGGTATGGAGATGGAGAGCCTACTGATAATGCTGCTAGGTTTTACAAATGGTTTACTGAGGTTGGGGAAAACCTAATTTTTGATTGCCTGTTTTACGATTCTCTTCTCATAGTTGATGTCTAATATGGTGCTTGGTTGTTGTTGATTGGAAAGGGTAATGAGAGGGGGAATTGTCTAGAGAATCTTCAGTATTCTGTATTTGGTTTAGGCAACAGGCAGTATGAGCATTTCAACAAGGTTTGTTATATGTTTATTGTAAATGTTTGTGAATTTAGAATATTCGTTCTTGAGCTGACTCTTTTCTCTCTCTTTTTTTTTGGTGTAAAATAAAAGGTTGGGAAGGTGGTGGATGAGACTCTTGCTGATCAGGGTATATTATTTTAACCATCTAATCTTGTTCTTTGAGTGTTTTTTCACATAATATATTTTGTTCCTTTGTCATACTTCATGCTCCTTGTGGTTCTTGGTGGTAATAGTGTGGTGTAAGCATCATACTTTTTATAATGTGAAGGTGTAATACATTCATTATGGTGGTTATTTTGATCTTGCAAAGATCTCAAGTTACTGATTTGGAAAAGACTTCATTATGGCCCTGGATGGACACTTTATAGTCTTTTCATATTGGATCATGCTGACGTCTGCGTCATGCATTACTTAGCAGTTTGTGTTCAGATTTCAGAGTCTCGTGGGTTTTCTGTTTTCTGTCCTCTTATAATGATGCTGCTTAGATATATTTTTGCTATATATAACATTAAAAGCACATTGAAGATATGCTCACATGCTTGTATCCTCAGGTGCAAAGCGTCTTCTGTCTTTGGGTCTTGGAGATGATGATCAATGTATTGAGGATGACTTTAATGCATGGTACAAAGCGTCATCCATGTCTTTAACAGACTGTAGTGCTTGTGTGCTATTTTGTTGGTTTTCTTCACTAGTAAGTACAAATTTTGAGTCTCTTCTTGTTGACAATCTATTATTTTAGGAAAGAGCTTCTATGGCCAGAGTTAGATCGGTTGCTTCGGGGTGAAGATGAAGTTTCTGGTGCATCTACTCCTTATACAGCTGCTATTCCTGAATACCGGGTTGTATTTATCAAACATGAAGATGTGGCAAACCTGGAGAAGAGTTGGAGTCTGGCAAATGGTCATGCAGTTCATGACATTCAACATCCATGCAGGTAATATTTTGCTTGGCATGTTCTTCTAAATACTACACCTTTATCTGGTTGAATAACATGACTAACTCATGCACATTTTGGATATTCAAGAGCTAATGTGGCTGTGCGTCGGGAGCTTCATACCCCATCTTCGGATCGGTCCTGCATCCACCTGGAGTTTGACATTGCTGGCACTGGTCTTGCGTATGTTTCTTTTCTATAATTCTCTATGGTGTAGAATGCTTCTCGTCGTTTGCTTTCAGTTGATATGTTTGCATTATTAGTGAGGTATTAGACGGTTTAATTCATTATTTTGAAAGTCACTCCAATTTGAACAACCAAATAAAGTTACTTGCATGCATGTTATGTGCTAATGCACAGCACGCAGTTTTGATGCTTCATGGTAGAAATCTGTAATGTGGGCTCCATCTTTATGCTTTGGCCTTTTCTTTAGCAGTTTAAGGCTTTTAATCTCTTTGAAACTGGATTACTGTCCTGTAATTTTGATGCTACATGGTAGAAAATCCACGTGTTGTGGGCTCTGTCTTTACGCTTTGCCTTTTCGTTAGCAGTTTAACCAGTAAAAGTTCTCAGTCTCTTTGAAACTGGATTATTGTATCGATCTCTGTTTTCTCTTCACTTGGCTCAAGTGGTTTCAGTCCTATCCTTCTCAGTTGAGCAATTCTCATAACGTACCTAAAGCTCCTTTTTTCGCGAGTTTGAGTGCTTCTGCCTTCCATAGTCGTTTAGCCCTGCCAGTCCTAATTTCTAGGATCTCATCCTCTGAATGAGAAGGTACTTTTGCCCTGTCTTAGCTTAGGAATATTTGTGTAGCTGACCTTTGGGTCCTTGTTCTCTGGTCTAAGCACATTGCTGTTCCATTTATGTCCATCTCATTCTCCAAAGCATGATATATATAGTTAAGAATTATGCAGGAGAAGCATTTCTCTATAAAGATTGTTGTACCATCAACTATGTGTGATAAGGTTATTTGTGTGGTTGTTTGATCCACAATCTTTAAGATTTGACATTGTTGGTCATTTGAAATATAAACTTAGGTCATGTTAATTATATCCATTTATAGTTGAGAAGTTCCATGTCGGTTGATTTTCTTGTAAACACTATGATGATTTTGTTACAACAGGTATGAGACTGGCGATCATGTTGGTGTATTTTCAGAGAATTGCATTGAGACTGTAGAGGAGGCGGAAAGACTATTGGGTTATTCATCAGACACATATTTTTCCATTCATGCTGACAAAGAGGATGGTACACCACTTAGTGGTGGCTCTTTGACACCTCCTTTCCCATCTCCATGCACCTTAAGAACTGCACTTACTCGATATGCCGATTTTTTAAATTCACCCAAAAAGGTGAAATTTTCATTGGGCTCAAAGTCATCTTGCACATTTCTTAAGTTGTTATTTGATACTAACTTCAAGTTGATTTTTATGTTAACTGTTCACAGAGTGCTTTACTTGCATTAGCTAAGTATGCATCGGATTCCAGTGAAGCAGAGCGACTTAGATTTTTGGCTTCTCCTGCTGGAAAGGTTCATGTTCTTTCTGGGATTGCATAAAAAACTGTCATCTTGCTTAGGTTAAATTATAACCCCTATTTTGCTTTGTCGCAAATTTCAATAGAATCCTTAAGCTATAATTTTCCCAATTGACTTACTAAGTATCAATTGACTTACCAATATGATACAAGTTTTGAAGAGAGAAGTTGTTTGAAGTATCACTCAAAGTCTAAAATTGAAGGCATGGCAGTATTGACTTGCCTTTACCTGGCAATCAATGTGAGGATGTTCGTCAGCTTTTCGTTGTTTGTGTGATAATGGGCAAGTCAAGTCTTACTGTGATTCATTTCCACATTCCATCAAGAATTATGGACGGAAGCTAATGGCAGAATGTAATTGAATATTAGGAGAATTTGAAGTCTAGGGTCTCAATTGAAAATGTCTGAAGTTTGAAAGATTAATCATGTTACTTACCCTTCATCAAGGTTCATGCTCAGTTGTTGTCTTGCAGGATGAATATTCTCAATGGATTGTGGCTAGTCAAAGGAGCCTTCTTGAAGTTATGGCTGAGTTCCCTTCAGCCAAGCCTCCCCTAGGAGTTTTCTTTGCTGCAATTTCCCCTCGCCTGCAGCCTAGATATTATTCAATATCATCTTCTCCTAGGTAATACCTAGCTCTATACTTGATACAGTTCCTACTTGATGTTTTAGTTGACCAATAATTTGGATCCCTTATAGGATGGCACCAACTAGAATACATGTGACATGTGCATTAGTATATGAGAAAACACCAACGGGAAGGATTCATAAAGGAGTCTGTTCAACTTGGATGAAGGTACTGTTTCTACATTTTTGGGAACTGTTTAATATTGTTTTGACTTGAATTCATAGTTGGTTAATTATCCTAAAAGAATTGGCAAGCCTAAGTTATCCAGATCAATTGCATTATTAGTCTAGGTGAATGGAGGTTGTGTATGATTTATTTTAGCTTAATTTTTATATATTATAAATTTGAATTTGATTTTATGGTATGTATCTTTCTTTCTGTACTGCTAGTAAAAGATTAGGAAATATAGGTACTTTAAATTGCTTGCTGTGACCATGTTGCATGTGTTGGATAAAATACTTGTAGGATGCTCTTTGGGTACATGTTGGTTATCTCTTCAAAGTATGCCATCTTTTTTATATAGTTATTATAAAGATCTGGTATTAGAGAATACTTATGGGTACTTTTTGGGTGAGTTTGTTCTTTTCATATGTGATTTTTTTATTTAAAACGATATGGAAACATTGTTACTTATATGTTATTTTAAATTCCCTGTGTCGATGTGTTTGTGATATACTGATATTTTCAAAGAGCAAAGAAGAGAGTCAAATTTTAGCTTGGAATCCAAATGAGACAATACTTCAGAACCATAGAAAAGAACAAACATAATTTTCAGAAGGAATTATTATGAGGGTCTTTAGGCCTTTAGGGTATATCTTATCCATTTACCAGTGTTGTCCATTTTTAAGTTGTGCATCTTTGTTGTGGATGCTCAATTTATTCTGCTCAATATTATAATGTCACTGCTTTTAAAGCATTTTAAACTGCCACAAGCATTTGTATCATATTTCTTTTGTGCTTAACAATTTAACTTTGAGAATGTGAACCTAGTTTTCTGTAACACTTTTCTGCTTTCCTGTGTTATGTTGAGGGTATTAAAGTGAGTTTGTAGCACCTGCCATGCCACCACAATTTAAAATGTATTATAGTTTTTTGGTTATTTTGCTGTGTGATTTACTAGGGTCATTGGATCTGTGGGCAATGTGCCCATTTACCTTTCAATGTATATTTGTTAGCGTATACTCCAAAGTCCAAACAAACATATACTATACTCTTATGTTGATTGCCGCACGTCCTGTCAACAAAGAACTTGTTAGTGTTATATTTGGTATCTAATACATCATGTTCAAGCTGGTAGAGTGGGAGATGCAGAGATTTTTTTTTTGTTATATTCTTGTTATTGCTAAGGAATAAATTTTAGCAAATCCTACTATTGCATCAGTTCGCATTATCTGTTACATGATTGCTTGTAGCCTTGTAAGTTGTAACACTGATGTTTGTCACTGTTCATATTTTATGTAGTGCTGCACAAGAGTTTTCATGTTTAACTGTATAAGAATAGTATATGAGGAACTCAACTTTTGTCCATCCAAAATTGACACCCATAGGAAGGTTATGTTAGAATAGATAGTCTTTTAGACATATCAAATGAGCTGTATGCTCTTGAAATGCAGAATCCACTGGGTTAGAAGTGGTAGGATTGATGTTCATAAACAAATCTTGTGGATATATTTTATTGTGGATCTAATATTTGGTAGCCATGGTTTACCAAACTGAAATCCAATATCTGATTTTAGTAGCAGATCCGCAAAGGCTTATATTCTATGAGACTATGTAGTTTCAGTATCTTTTGTTGTTTCTTGTCTTCTTTTACATGAACTTTTGGTACAGCCAGCATATTCTGAAGCAATGGTATTTGATGTGAACCCAACTTGGTATATGGATCTGTTTTCTGTTGGTGTTGTTTTCATGTTATGTGACTTTGCAACTCCTGGCTTGCAGCATTCTGTTCCACTGGAAGAGAGTCAAGAATGCAGCTGGGCTCCTGTCTTTGTGAGACAATCAAACTTTAAACTTCCTGCAGATACTTCTTTGCCGATCATTATGATTGGTCCTGGGACAGGATTGGCGCCATTCAGGGGTTTCTTACAGGTTTATATGAATATCCATATTTTCGGCAAATGCGTTCTCTTTTGATTTTCAGAAAAGAAACATATTGTAAATACATTCTTAGGAGGTTATGATTTTGACAATATAAAGTTATTGCCACTCAGGAAAGGTTGGCCTTGAAGGAGGCTGGAACCCAACTTGGTCGTGCTATTCTCTTCTTTGGATGCAGGAACCGCAAAATGGTAGATAATTGATAAAAAGACCTATAATTAGTCTGTCTCGGTGCTTTATGAGTCTATTTAATGAGATCCTTGTTTCAGGACTTCATCTATGAGGATGAGCTTAAAAACTTTGTTGAAACCGGGGCACTTTCTGAACTGATACTTGCCTTCTCCCGTGAAGGTCCAACGAAGGAATATGTACAGCATAAGATGACCGAAAAGGTTTATGTGCTATGTAATTTCTTTCTGAGCTGATACCTGCCACCCGTATTTTATGTGCATGCTAGGCAGAGTTGTTGTTTTCGAAAAAATTGCCGCTAATTGTTTCACTTCATCTTTTCAGGCCATGGACATCTGGAGTATCATCGAGCAGGGTGGGTATATCTACGTGTGCGGTGATGCCAAGGGTATGGCTAGAGATGTCCACAGGGTACTCCACACCATTGTTCAGGAACAGGTAAACACTTTATTTACAGAGCGAGGTCGTAGTTTGTTACTGCAAGCCCAAAGTCTGTTGTTCGATATTCCACATGTCAACAACGTAAACAAATTGTTCAGCACATTCCGGACGGGAGTGCCCAACTTATTTCTGAGCCGATTCCATTTCATTGTTTTGTAGGGTTCCCTTGATAGCTCAAAGACAGAAAGTATGGTAAAGAGTCTGCAAATGGATGGGAGGTACTTAAGGGATGTGTGGTGAAGTACATCTCAGCTTTTTTTTTTAAAATTTTTTTTCTTTTCTGGAAAGTGCTCACATGCAGTGCTACTCCTTTCGAAAACCTTTTCACGAGTGGTTCACCAACCTTTAACAAAGGTTCCATACTTCAATGCTGGGGACATTGATACCCTTTATGTGCCGCATCTCTCATCCTTCATGGCCCGCATTATTTGTCCTCAATTATGTGATTCTTTTGACTGTCTAACAAGGATTTTTGTTCATGTAATATATATGCCCTTTCTATGTCTTGCTAGATTGATTCGTTTGGAGAATAATCTACATGTTAAGAAAAGGGTGGAACAGTTGAGAACTTGGAATCCAGAGACATTTTAATATATGTAGCAACTTCAGTATTTTGTGCTTTCCGCTTGTGACTACTTTTTTCTTTTTTTAGTGATTTGTTGTATTTTGGCTCATGATGATTTATTGATTCGTGTTTCTGTATCCATCCCTAAAGATCTGTCCAAACCACTCCAAGACCACCGGTATGCCCCCATATCCTGTTAATAATGGTTATATCCATTTTTGTTTCGTTTTTTAACATACCAATTCCATTGAAGTATAAACATTTAATATTTTCTGTTAATCCTATATGTTGTAGGATTAAATCTCCCGCTGGTAGGCTTTACCATCGTTTGAAGAGGAATTGAATTGGGCTGAAATCGATGTTGTCGGTTTCAAGTCGAATCGGGATTGGCAAAGCATGGTTTGATTTCGATTTCTGGATATGGGAAATCGGAATCGACGGTTCAGGAACCAAAACTGGTGGTTTTGGTTTCGATTCGAATTTTAAATCATTAATATTAATTTATTAAAAAATTAAGTTTATATTTTTATATTTAAATTATTTTTTATAATAATAATAATAATAATAATAATAATAATAAATTTAATGATTCAAATCGAAACCATTCGAATTAAAGCCGTTGATTCGATTTTAAAATTAATCCTTTCCATCGATTTAGATTTCAAAATCGTGGCTACTTTAGAGGTAGCAACACTTATGTTGTTTTATGTACCCAATTTGTATTGCTGGGATGTGAAAGAGAGAGGTTGATAATTTTATATTTGACTTGGAACAATATTTTTGAGTTATGAGCATCGATTATAAAAAACCCAAAGTATCAATAGTAACTATATATCTAAATAGAAATTAAAAACTTTGATTGTGAACATGTTGAGAAGAGTTCTAATAAATTTGATGTCAAGTTGACACATTGGAAGACTTGGAGTAGGAGTTGAAACTCAGTTCACACCTGAGAAAATGAAGTTTATTTCAAGAAGGAAGACAACTCTACCAAAGTACTTTCATTCGGGATCACGTAAAATAATTTTTCGTACTGATCTTAGATATACAAGACATGTCCAAGAAAGATAAGCTGTTTAACTTTTTCGATAAATTGAAGTTTGGGCACAACGGAAACTACATCAAAAGAATTATCATCGATATAATTAGGGCAATCGAAGCTACGTAAAAGCTCACCAACTTTGCTTCCTTGATGGACTTGGGGAAGAATAAATAATCTTAAGGAAGTTGCCCATCCAAGTATTCATGAGGGAAGAAGTCCGGAAGCAAGCAAAAGAAAAGGAATTCCCATAAAAGACCAAGCTCAAAAGGTAAGACTCCATAATCTGATGGATGCTTCTTATGTAGAGAGTCATATATGGTGATAAAGTTACCCATAAAAGCAAGCATTCAATGCATTGACAACATCTATCCATCTGCTCAAATCAGAGAAGGGCAAGGTTGTCAAATCTAGTAGCGATGATGATGAATCATTAGAGGCTCGAATGGGAGAAATGCATTTAATGATTGTGTTACGGGATCAAGTGGGAGAAAACATAAAGATAAAGCCAGAAAAGGCAAGAGAAATGAGCTGATGTATATGAACATCAAGCTAAATGACCAAACAACCCATGTAATGGTGGACATGGTTGCTACCCATAATTTCATTATCAATCGAGAGGAAAGTTGACTTGAGCTGAACCTAGAGAAGAGTCCAAGTTAAATGAAAGCTATGAACTCGAAGGATAAGTAAATTTTTGGGTTGGCAAAAGGGGTCCCCATCAAGATCATAATATGGAGCGGAAGCACAAACATGATGCCAATGCCACTGGACAATTTTCAAGTGATTCTAGGAATAGAATTCTTGCACGCAGCGACGTTAGTGCCAATATTATTCCTAAACTCTCTATGCCTATTGGGAGGTGATAACACCTATGTGATTCCAGTTTCTCGAAGAGAAACCAAGGACCCATAACAAATATCAACATTATAGCTGAAGAAGGGGGTATGAAAAGGTGAATTAACTTTTGTGGCTATAGTAAAGCTAGAGTCACTTGACGTGGAGGCCACTTACGAGACCTTGCCATCGTGCTTGACACCCCTCTTGCACTGACTATTTGTTGAATTGCTTTCACGAGATGTCAGATCTTGTTTATCGCTCGCTTTCAAAGTAATCAATTTGCTCTTTTACGGATGCTTCAAAACCTGAACAAGATTACAACAAAGCCGACCTTTTGCAAACGAATAACATAAATACATCTCACGACGTAGACAATTCTAGCTATATCCATGACATCACCGTAAAAATGTGCCACGACTCAACTAATTCTAGCTAAATCCATCAGAATCCTTCTGACTTCGAAAGATCGACGATGAAAAACTTTACTCTAATAATGTCATGATCTACCATATCCAGATTGCCTACTCATCGCATAATCAAGTGATATTATTGGTAAACCAACAATAGACTGATAAATAAACAAAAGAACACTTTTTACGTACATAATATTGTCATACGAATCACATCATCACTCTATGAAACCCGTCATTTTTACCCCTAATTCCCCGTGTCACATGCAAAGACAAAGCAATGATGGCTTGCTTTCCCTAAAATATGGGGCCGTTTGATAAGCCAGTAGCCTCACAAAGAATGAACAAAGAATTCAAGTCTGATGACTCACCGATTGATCCATCCATCATACAACAGCTTCAACTTCAACAGCATTCACTGCACCAGAGCAAAGTCTCTCACCAAATTTTGGAATCAGTAGAAATTTTGTTTCCTTGATGCTGAATTCCAAGACCAACCGTAAGGACAAATATAAAAGCTCAAGTGCTTAGTAACATTTATACAATGTAGAAAACCAAAGAATCAGTCTAATAAAAGACTCAAATAACTGCATAAATCATGTGTTTTTTGCTCTCAGAAAATAGCTCAATCTAAGGGATGAAGTTTCAAAGCAAACATAGGAGTTGGACAAGAGGTTCATCGGTATCATGCAGCATATATGGTCAGTGGGTCAGTCGTCCCCGACACAGAAGACATATGTTTCATGGCACTACTTACCATCTTCAGTCCATTTTGTTGTCATATTATCATTCTTTTCTCCGACGTTCGCTGAATTCGGATATTCTCTGATGTAATTTGCAAAGTTGTTGACTGCAGAAATGAGGCGATGTACATGGACTGCACATTAGGTAAATGACATTCCCAAGAGGTCTTATGTAAAGACCATCGTCACGAAGCTGTTGGACCAGAGAACTTGTGTATAGTGATGCATATCTGCACAGAAGTTGGATCCATCAGTTAGCTGCCAGAAAGAAATGCCTTAATTCCATAATATCCTGTCTATGGTGTTTTTGTTTAGATATATATCAAAGTATCACTATCATCAGAGCTTCATCGATAGGGACAGTCAACAGGAGCACCAAGGACTTCAATGGAAATGTCACAACATAGTCGGCAGATAGCATAATGATGAAAATTGGTGTATTTCATTTGTCAGATGAATGATACGAAAAAGGAGTTTAGAAAAATATTAGAATGACCGTGATCCACCTATAAGACGAATGACAAAAGCTACTAATATAAGAGAAATGGATGCATGCAATATAGACAAACATGAATAAGCAATAAATAGAATGTCTCCTTTAAGGGTCAGAAGCAATTTGAAAATTATTTTATTGGGTGGAGACATTACACCTCCACATGTCAACATATTATCTGCTTGTCATTTGCATTAGAGTTCCTTTCTTTTTTTTCACTACAAGCTTTATAGTAGACAAATAGAATATATCTAATATGTACAAACATACCCTGTATCACAGCCATCCGCTTTGAGTTCAACAGCAAGAAGAGTTCCCAGAACTACTACTCTTTGGACTGCAGGAAGAGATGACAATCCATGAACAAATTTCACGTCCCATAGCTGCAATTGTGGTACATAAAAAAGCATTCAGAAGATAAAAAAGTTACTTGATTCACCATCCAAGTCCTGCTTGAAAAGATTCTCTCTGCAAGCTGAGCTATTATTATACTAAAGAAATTGGAACATCTTAAAGCTCAGAAACTATTAGCATATTAGCAATAGCTGGTAGATCAGATAAAATCACAGACAGAAGATGTGGTACGAGAGCTTCAATAATCTTATTTGTCGGTGGTGTTTAACATCCAAAGGAACAGGCAATTTTGCATATCATAAATATGTAGTATTTCGTTTGCGATTCTATAAGAAAACCCCTTGCAAGAACACAAAGGCCATGTTATTGGCCAATTATGGCCTGCATCCAAGAGTGCCTCTACTACATATTGCAAGTATAATTACTCACATATCCCTGATTCCACGGATGGATATCCATTTTTTTAATCTTAGATTCACTTATTCTTGGTATAGAGATAGATGTCTAATTATTGGTGATCATTGCATTTCAAACCAGCGCATCTCTGGTCTATTGCTTCAATTGACATGATCTTAGAATCTCACCGTTTGTCAATAAGTAGCATGATCAATTAGAAGGAATCTGACGTTGATGCTTATTATTCATTAATGTTATGTGACTGAAACCTCCTATTAGAGATAATTGGCTTATCATCAGTTATAATAGGAATAGAATATGTCTAAGTGTGAAAAGAAAAGAAGAAAAAACATTGAAACAAGAACAATATACCTCTTTTAGCATCTTTCGTTTGATGTCAAAATTTGCATTAGTATTGGGATCTTTGAACCATCGGATAGCTTTTGCAGCTGACGCACAACCCACAGGATGAGCAGAATAGGAGTGACCATGTAAAAGAGCCAATAGCTGTAACAAGAGAACACAAATTGGAGCATCTTAGAAAAGTAGAATATTCTCTTAGGCAACACACAATCATGTCAGTGAAATGAATCCAGGATCTAGTAGCTATCACTATAATAGAAACTGGTTCTATGCAACTTAACAGTGAAGTCAAATACCTTCGAGTCACCTTGAAATGCTTCAAAAACAGATTCTGTTGCTAAAGTTACAGCCAGTGGTACAACTCCTCCAGTCATCAATTTACCAAAGCATGCCACATCTGGCTGACAACCTAAAAGTTCAGCAGCAGACTGCAAGATAAACAGAAACAAGCGTCAAACTGTATAAACATGTACAATAAGTGGGTTTACCCCATTGTTTTACCTCTCTCCCAAGCCGCCAAAACCCTGAGAACACTTCATCAAATATAACAGGAATTTTGCGCGATTGACACTCCCTAACAAGAATCCGCTGAAAAAGTGGATCAACCAAGTGCATTCCACCAGCACCTTGTATAACTGCAAACAAGTTAAATCTTTTTTAACAACATAAAATTCTATTAATGAAGAACAAGAGGTGATACTGCAAAAATATACAATACAATTTGCACTTCCACTGTCAAATTAGGAATAAAGAACCATGAAAAACACAGGAGATTTGTTCATAGTTTCCAAAATGCAATAACAAGTGTGTAGAGAACATAGACAAAATATTTTCTTTGTATTATTTCTTTTCTTTTATGTTTAAGAAATTAATTCCTTTTTTAACATTAACTGCTATAAAATCATTTCCAGCACATGCTTAATTAATAGGTCAGACTGAGCTCAAATTTATTAAATTTTATTGTACTTCAAAAAGTAGTACTCTCTAATTCCAATATTCTCAGGATACATAGAAAGTCGATACGGGAGAGGCTTGCTCTATCTCAAAATGTTACCATTTGAAGTCTCAAAGAGTACAACAGGCAATCATGGAACTTACTGCCGGAATCATGAAAAGCCAGTTTTCAAAACTGATCCTGTGAGATTGAATCGAACTCAGGAAGGATCACTTAACAGATCAAAGCGGAACCGAACCTAGTGTACAACAAATGGTCTTTTTTGGCTTCATTCCAGCTTCTGGTTGTTGTTGTGTCTTCTGGTTTGAGGACATTTTAGTCAGAGTAACTGACTTGTTTCACAGGCACCAAAATCCAAGGTCCTGAATGAGTAGTTAATAAAAAACCATAGCACAAAGATATTTATATTATTCTTATTAGCCAGCACTATTTTTAATTAAGCTCAACATACATCTAAGATAAGGAATGCCATTGTATGATGAACTGGTGTGTCCCTCAACCAACATGTGTGAAAAACAAAATAGACTTAATCCTGTTTATTATGATCTGTCAACCTCATGAGAATTGATGATTCATCACTTGAGGGCATAACATGGGTAAAATTGTGTCTACCAAAACTAAACTGAGATAGGACCTACGAGAAATTTGCTGAGGTCATTAAACGGGTAAAGGAAAACTCACTTTAATTTGATAACATATTTTTGTAAGCACCAAACATTCTTAGTGTTATCCAATGCAGAAACATATTTCCATTTCAAGCTTCTAATTACATATAAAGGATAGTGGACATTAAAAGAAAGTAAAACAGATACCTTCTAATAGCTTCAATTGTAACAAAATTTCTGTTAGCTTATAGACAAATTACTTATGAGTTACCATCGTCTGACCAAATTTTCACTAGATACAAAATCAAGATGAAGCACAAATGATAAACTACACTTGCCTGGCTCTATAATTAATGCTCCAACCAGTATGGAGTGGCTAGATGCAGCAAAATCAGATAATTGCTTTGATATATAATTAGCATAATTTTCAGCAACAGCTGAAGTGTCCCTGCTCGGACAAAACAATTCAGCACACGAGCTAAATCCTGCAATATGTAAATAATAATTATGTGCTACAAATAAAAATCAAATAGAAGTACCAAATGAAGCATGATGCTCTTACTTGTATCTTCCGGCTTCAGATGATTAGACCCTAGGCAATCAGGTAGGGAAATATTCCAGATCTCATTAGAAATAAAACATTCTGGAGGATCCAGAAAAAGGCCTCTTCCTGAATACCTGCAAATCAAGTAGAGATCAGGGGAAAGGGACAACGATCACCATATTACAGGTAACATACCGAATTTGTCTCTTATAACAACTCCAACAAAGCAACATTATTGGTTAAAAGCTTTATTAAACAAACTTTTTTTGTTTCCAGTAAATAAATGAAATTAGTACAGGTTGCACTCCAGCATGTTCCACAGTTATGTTGTTACACAGATTATAATTAGGTTCATCTTCCCACGGGTATGGTTTTTGGATCACTATGTACAGTTGACCAAACATCATCTAACTCGAAGAACAATGCAAATATCAGATAAGGAACATAATATTTAACATGGCATGCTGAATTCATACATGCAAAAAATTTGTAACTCTCTTAGACATAGCAAATGTTTATTTTTATTGAACATATAGGATACAGTAGAAATGTGTAGGCCAGAGGAGCTTATTTTGTCTATATGATTCGATAACATAACAAAATCTTTCTCGGCGATAAAAATACTGGAGCAAGAAAACACCCATTATTATTGAAGTTTCTATCGATAACAGAACCTGCTTCAGAAGAGCTATATACCCTGACAACAGGAAAATGAGACTATATGATTGCTTTATTTTATAAACACATGAACTAAACACATGGCTAGAATTTGATACCATGGCTGTTGAATAAAACTTGTATATGATGATGGAGCTTGTGCTTCCATAGCACCTAATGTATCCCCATGATAAGATCCACTGAGAGCAAGGACCTGCATAAAGGGATTGGAAAAGACAAAAGTTGGGTTTGATTGCTAATAAAACAAACTATTGAGGATTATCAGCTGTCAAAAGACAAGGAAAACAACTAGTCATGCCATCCCTCTTTGATAAGTTCTTTATGAGTTTCAGAAAGTTCATCACGCCAAATTGGTGTCAGCACGGAGCTCCCTGCAATGCCAAGTACCAACATTTCCTTTTGGATATTGTTGGCCTGTCCCATTCCACATGGAACCTGTACTATACCATACTGGCATGTTACCAGCACAGGGCATGGTGGGAAAAAGTAAAAAACTATCTAGACATCTATATCAAAGATTAATATTATCTTGTAAGGGTAATCCAGTGCATAAGACTCACTATTGGGGGTCTGGGAAGGATCGATGTATTCAGTCTTACACTTGCAATCAGAGAAACCGATTACATGATTCAGACCTCCTCATCCAGGTTGTAAACGAGCAAATGCTGACCAAGGAAAACCTATAAGACTGCTGTTCCTCTTACCAATTCTGAAGCATATCATTTGTATTGTACAAACTACAAATCAATTAAGTTTCTCTATTTATATGTTGATCATCATTTCATAATCACATTTCATTACACAATAATGACAAGCATGAACACACCACACACATTATCAAAAGAATATTAACTTAGAAGGTACTTTTCTAATATCAATCTCCAAACTTATTGCCCAAAATTTCCTTTATAGCACCACTAGCTATAAAATTAAATTTGAGAATGCTCTAGTGTTATTTTCTAAAGAGAAGAAACCACTAACAATCATTTATTTACAAATGCACAGCAAATTTCCCTTCATCCTTATCATTTAGGTACATGGTATAAAAATAGATAAAGATCAAAATTTTATACACTAGGTTGTGCTTATCTTTGCTTCAGAAACAAAGTGTAGTCCACTAGGCTAATAATAGTATCCTACTCCTAATTAAATTATAAGCCTTGAGTGATGCAATAATGGTAACATGATATTCTACATATCTAACAATTTTCTGAGATCAACTACTTTTTTTAAGGAAAACACCATAAATCTTTAATAAATCTGGCAATTATGCAATGAACAGCCAAAGAATGTATTTGCCAAACAGAAGAATATACCCTAAGCTCAGTACAGCTTCCTTTTGGCCCCAACTTGTGAAAATCAGCATGAATCCCATGATCAGACATGTACTTGCGGAATGCCATCTTCAGTGCAATTTCAACTGCTGTAGATCCATTGTCAGAAAAGAAAGTTCGAGATGCCCATCCTGTAAAACCAAAAAGACAAAAATGCAAGACTGCAAATCAACTAAGGTTCTCTTATAGCCATTTACTTTAACCGTTAAAAAGTTCTAATTTGGCAACCAAAGGAACTAAACAGTAGATATCACACCTTTGCCAACCCCATCCAGCAAAAGTTCAGCACATTGCAATGCAGGTTCATAGACATTCTCAGGAAACATCACATGCCCATATCTTGCCGCAGAATAACCAATATCTTTCACAAGTTCAATCTGAAACCACCTAAGCAACAAACAATATTTATCCAAAAGAATTAAGCTGTATACTTCCTTTTTCACTTAAAAAACATTCATACAACTACATTTCACAATTTGTTTAGCAACTGGCACAGCATAGTGGTCACCCTAGACACCAAGTGATGCAAACAACTTTGAAGATGAAATAAGCAGTTTGGGTACATTAAGAAATTAAATATCCACTTTAAAGCAATCTGATAATCTTATCTAACATCGATAGCCTGGTGTTATTTAGTTCAATCACAACTGTCCTATCATAACAAGTTTTTTTATTTTCAAAACTTTTAAGAGCCAACAAGATACTACTTGAACTGAGCTTAAGTGAAGTAGCATTCTCTATATGAAAACAAATTTAATTGGAATGGACCAATGAAACAAAGAAGAAAAATTGTTAGCTTCAGCCTCATTACTTTCCTCTTCCTCTTTCAAGCAAAAGGATAACTCTTTCCATCTCCTGCAAAGCTGGAGTATGTGAATTGGAGACAGCACCAGGGAGCAAATTGTTTGGAGATGATGGTGACAAAGGCCACCTTCATCACCCAGAAATGCTTGCATTCTTTTGTCGTTGTTTTTCCAATTTAATATCATATGAGTATCTTTTCTTTCACTTTCCTCATTTCTCTCTCATATATCTGAAGATGATGGTATGTTTTGTTTACTCTTTTCTTTACCCTGTTGCTGAAACAGCAGATCATACCAGAAAGCACATCTAATCCAAGACAGGTTTATACTGCCGCAAGTCAAATTCTTGCTAACAGTAACAATTGAAACTGATGTATGATCTAAATGAGCGAAATTGTATCATAAATTAGTCCCTCATATCCTTTCTAAACCTTTCCTCCACAACAGAGCTCTTCTATAGATGGACTTCGAGCAATTGTTGAATTACTGTCATGGAACTTGAATCAATTTTTAACTACTAGGACGGAGTATCAATCTGGTAGTTTTCTCCAAGATGGATCAGATGCGGTTGATGTGGTGGCCAATGGTTCTTTACATCTATTTAAGAGTTTTAACTGTGAGAGCCAAGGATGTTAATTCAATTTTCTTATGGAAATGGTTGAATTTATTCAGAATCCTTTTGTTCCTTCACAAAAATTGTTCAAATTGAACATCAAAGTGAGAAAGTGATATGGATGAATCAAGAACCATTCAGTGGAAGCCACTGGATACAGTGAGGATGGAGCATCAAACTGGTAGTTACTCCAAGATGGATCAAACACTGATGATGTGATGGCACATATTCTTTACATCTGGTTAAGAGTTTTAACTTTTAACTGCGAGTGCAAAGGATGTTAATTCAATTTTCTTATGGAAATGGTCAAATTTATTCAAAATCCTTTTGTCATATTGCTTGCAAAAGCAAGCATCATGCTCTGCAACACTTAACAAGCAAGAAGTTATATTGCTTGCAGAAGGCACATGAGACAGGAACAAACATAAACAGGAATACAGAAGAAAGATTAATCTCGGGAACATGGGTTCAACCAACCATAATCAGTTTCCCATACTTTTAAAAACAAAGGAGAATTAGGATCCTTCAATTTTCTGAGTTATATTAGTTTGTGGTATTTAAGATTTTATTTGGTCCATGTAACATAAAATGATAAGGCAAAGGCGACCGTTCCAAATTAAGTACATGACTAGCATGTTATAGCCACCATAAAATTTAGGACAATAAGTGGGCTATTGTCCAAGAATGGATGTTTGTACTCCACTGGTTCAGTGCAAAGTAGTTTTTTCAATAAAAAAGCAACTTTATTCATAGCATGCCATTAATGATGAAATTGGAAATTAGTAGCATGTCAATCGGCCAATGATTTCAAGGAGTTAATGAAACCATAATTAGAAGGGAAAACAGCAGTTCCACCAACGGTAATTACTTCATCGGCCTTTACATGTCAGTCATGATATGAAGTCACTCAATGGGTGATAGACCCCAAAAAGATTGGTAGATTATCTTTGACATTATTACATGTGAGCACGTTACATGTTATACTACTGACCTGCAAGGTAGAATCAGGCCCTTGAGTCCACCAACTTGCACATGCATCAAACTGTGGAATGATCATCTCTTGGTCATCCAAAACCTATACAAGAAAAGGGACTGTTTCAGAACTACCTTAACAGAAAAGAAAAGAAAAGAAAAGAAAGTAGTAAATAATATTTCCCAAACTTATCATTGATTTTGTAAAAAAAAGAGAGACTATGCATGGATCACATCATACAGTAATTTGTGAAAACTTGTTAGAAACATTTGCATGCTATGATTGAGAAGTATATCCAGCCAACAATTCACATGTAGACTAACTAGAACAATTTTTTACACAAACCTTGTGTATAGCAAAATTCTCACCACAGCGTGAGTCAATTACAGTAACCATCTTTTCAGGAACTAGTTTGTGCTGAGTGAATGGCCACCAGAAAAGTCTGCCTGCCTTCCTTGGCATATCATGTAATCTCTGAATCCTTTTTATATGAGCAGACAGCATGATTTCCTGAAGGGAATTAAAAGCTTGCCTAGATTCATAAAACCAATCCAGCAGGTTGTTTAGTGGATCTCCAGGAATTGGTGGCAGTACAAGCACAGGTAACCTTTATCAAGATGAAAGGCAATGTTAGGGTAGATATGGAAAAACATAACAATACAACAAACTCATAATATATTAAATTAAGCACAAAGAAAAGCTTATTAAGTTCATGCCTATGATATGAATGATGTATTCCATTCAACAGGATACAATACTGGTCCTGCTACAAACTGGCATTTAGTGGATTGTACAACTAATGAAACGTAATGGTCAAACATCATTAGGTAGAATATTATTTAGGTCTACTGATAATACCAGGCTACAATCACATATCATAGGGAGACATCAATTTCCTAAAACAGATGTTATCATGTGGATAAGATGGTTCTTATTTTGCTTGCAAAGATATGCCAAGATATGGTAGAAATAGCAGTCTAAAAGAAGTACGTAGGTTTCTTTGGAGGACTCAAATGATATTAGTTTTTGATAGATGAGTACAGAGTGCATAAATTGTGATCTCTTTGTGAAGTTTGACTCCACAGATTGTGATCTCTTTGTTATTAATACCAGCTTATACACTGAAGAATTACTTGGTTATCTGGGATGTCAAAAAACTCATTGAAAGAAGGATTTACTGGACCACTCCCAGTGTTATGGTTAGGCTTGAAGTTTATAAAGTACCGATATTGTAATGTTTGGTAAATTTAAAAATATAAAAATTTTGCCTCAGCAATCATTTGTAAAATATAATATAATACCATGTACTTAAAGCACAGTAGTACCTGCTTCTTAAGTATGACTGCAAGGACACCTCATTAGATAGGCCTTGATCCTCCAAGATAATGGCTGCAACATCATATCCTCTAGAAGTTAAACACTCATATGCAGCTATAGTTGCCGATATACCACCAAGACGGCCATCTCCAACAAGAATTGAAGGTAACCTGAAAGGCCTGGTGCAAATTACAGGTATAGGGAAAAGGTAAACTGCTACACTCAACATGGAAGCCAATAATCAAAGAACATAGTTGTTTCACAGGAGATTTTATATATATATATATATATATCTTCATGATTTTAAAGAATAAGCTCTGATTATTAGCTAACAGGCTTACTCCAAATATAGCACATTAAGTAATAAAATAAACACTGATAAGCCCAATGCAAGAGAAATATTTTCTTATGACTTCCATGTGTAATAGTCAGGCTGCCTTTGGGCAGGAGCATATTTTTTTACCATTGTTAAATGCAACAACCTTTTATCTGACAAAATGCTTCAATTGGGTCTTATGTAATCAGGTGCAGCCATGAGATCAATTCTGAATACAATATACTAGACAAAGGAAAACCTAATTTAAGACTAAATGTTTTACTTTGATGATAAACTATCTTATGACAAAAAAGAATGATAATAGAATAATAAAAAAAAGGAAATGAATTGCACCCAGATTAATTACCTTCTTGTTTTACCTTTGGTATAATTTCATCTGCAATCCTTTAAAGGAAAGTTTAACTAAAAAAATAATATTTGTTATTCAACAAAAATCATAAAACAAATATGTTTCTATTTCTTTTTTATCTTTATTAATTCTTTAATCAGTTTCATGCAATTGTTTTCTTGCAAAATCGACAAAGAAAAGCTGAACACACTAACGATGATAATGATGACAAAGCATGCAATTTGTCCAAGTACAAAATCTTTTTGGTAAGAAAAATCAGTGTAATCACATCAAAAACAGAAATGCAAACAAACTTTGCTAAAATCAACTTTAGTTGTTGAGAAAATGTTATTCCCTGACAGCCATTCCCAAAAATAATTAGACTCTCCATTATCCACCAAAAAATTGAATAAACATGTCTTCTTCTGTGAGAAATGGTCATTTATAAAAATGATATTTGATATGTTTAGATCAAATGAAACACCATTTCATTTACAAATGCTGAGGATGAAATATTTACACGTTATTTGGAACAAAATAGAAATGGATTCAGTTCTTTTAAATTCTGATGTTTAAAGAATATCAAGAATTGATTTTGATTATCTATTATTATAATAATACCCTTAATTGAGATTTACAATATATGTTTGGAAAAACCTTTAATTAGAGTTAAAATTTGTTGGATTTAGATTTTATCAGGCAACTTCAACTGATTCACTATGTGGCTTGCATGAATGACAAGATATTTTAAGTCACTAGCAGATCAAGTCAGAAATAAGAATTGCACGGATAAGAATCATGAAACCTACTTCTTCTAGGCTTCATTTCATTCCAAATCCCATTTCCTACTTGATATTAGTAACAGACCCTATGATAAGCACTCCATGTAGCCAAATCCTGGCCCTTTATGGAAGACATCAAGCAGAACACTTACCAATCAGAAGTTGTAGTTGAAGTTTATAAACGAACACCTGATATAATAAGCAGATGACAGGCGCGTTAGGCATACCTATACAAATCGCACTGAAGAGTTCCCGAAGGCCCAGGGCTCGCCACACCCCCAGCGGTCTCGATCACTCTCCAAATCCGTTTCTTACCACCATCATCTCCTCCTCCCCCCAGAGAAAGCCCCAAACATCTTCTCAGCAACTCCCTCAAGGATGAGTCTTCCACCGGCATGCCCTCTCTCTTTACCGCAAGGTGTGGCGAAATCTCCTCCTTCCATCCAAACAACGTCTTGCAAACCAATTTCGATTCGCCCTCCTTCGCCTCCCCCACCCCTATGCGCGTCTCCTCGTACATGCAGAGTCCTCTCGATGCGGCGCCACCCTCGTCCTCCTCATCCGGTTGCTCAAGCCTACCTCCGAGCAACTCCCCGGCGGCAGCTCTCGACGCGTTCAGGACGTGGTGCGAGGCGAGAAGCCCAGAGAGGGAGCCACCCTCGTGGCGGCGGAAGAGAGCGGAGACCTTCCGGCAGACGAAGCGGGAGTCGGAGTCGCGGGGGAAGCCGGTCTGGACCGGCTTAAGGTAGTGGAAAGCGGAGGAATCGGTGGAGCAGGGGGAGAGGATGGAGGCAGCGAGGCCGGCGGAGACGAGGGTTTTCCCGACGCCAGTGTTGCAGCCCCAGACGACGTAAGTAGGGTTCGTCAGGTCGAGGCCGGGAGTGGCGAGGGGAGCAGCGGAGCGGAGGGATCTGGATGGGAGCAGAAGGAGGAGAGGGAAACGGAGATGGTGAAGGCGGCTGTGGCGGGGCAAAGAGGTCGCGCGGAGGAGAGGAGCCATCCGCGTCGCCGGCGGCGTAGGGGAGGGACTCGCTGAGTGGGTAGTGAGCTGCTCGAGTTCTGATAAGTCGTTCTGGGTTTATTAAATGGATAAAGAGGAGTGGCATTATAGAAATTTATCCTAGTAAAAGTTTGAAAATAACTAATCTGTTGTGATATGCCCACTGTCTCAGTGAAGGAGATATTTATTGATGATTTTACTATTTATAATCTAATTTTAAGAATTTTTGATATGAAGTTTACCATTCAAATTTCCTTTTTACTACTGATAATATCTAATTATTAACTATCTCTTAAAAAATATTACTATTTTACTATTTATCATCTTACTATTATGTTTTTTTTTTAATTTCCTACAACCTCTATGAGTTCACTTATGGTATCACTACCAACCAACATTGCCGGTTGTCACAATCCCTATATCTTGACGTAGTTGTAGTCAAAAATGATGTCATTCATTATTTCTTTGTTACTCATTATCATCATCTCATCGATATTATTTGATTTGACTTGACACTCTTTGATGAAATGATATAGAACTTTTATAGATATATTATACAAGGAAGAACTTGTATTTTATCGAAGAAAAATTATATTCGCAATCTTCTTATTTATAATTTTATTCAAACAACTTTTGAAGTATTCAAGGTCCCTTTTTACTATTAATAACCTTTTGTCGTTGATGATTTTTCTTAAATAATATTTTTGTATTATTATTTTATAATCAGAGTATTACTAATTTTATTTTATATTTTTTCATGCCACCATCGACATTATTCGTTATGAATGTAACTTATTGCCCCTTCTCCGCTCATCATTGAAAGTTCGTAGGAGACCCCAAAATGGTGCTCTGTTCTTTTTTCTTTTTTTTTTTTTTGTCTTTTGGCAAGTATCTGTTCTTCTTTGTTAAAGCTTAATGTCAACCATTTTAATAAAAATAAACGTCTAAAATAATTTTGATAAAATCAAACGGACGATTCAGATTAAGGAACAGGTGCCATGAACGGTTTATCAATATTGTTCATTTAATCCCAGCCGTCCAATATTAATAGCATTTTAATAATATTTTTGTTTCAAAATAAGGGGGCTGTTGATATGAAAAAGCGGTAGCGGGAATATTTTCCACGTGTTAGGTGGGCCACCGCCTCTCTGCTGTACCCTGTCTTAGTCGAGACAGGTGCACCGCGTCTTCTTGTAGTTCGAAGCCCATAGGGAGGGCCTCATTCACTGTCTCTCTCGCCACGCTCCACCAAAAGAGGAGTCCATGGCCTCAGTAACCGCCGCAAATGCCCTCCTCCACCTCTCTACCGCCACCTCCTCCGCCTGCCGCCAACCTCGCCTTCCCCCTCTCCTCTGCCTCGGTTTCTTTCTCCTCCTCCCTCTCGCGATCCCCCTTCCTGGGCCTGCGCCTTGCCGTGCCTCCCAACACACCGTGTTTCCGCAACCGGACAGAGGGACGGGGCCTCCGGATCGAAGCGGCGGGTCGGCCCACGGTTCTGGTGACCGAGAATCTGGGGGAGGTCGGGCTGCAGCTGCTGCGGGAGTTCGCCAACGTGGACTGCTCCTACAACCTCGTGCCGGAGGAGCTCTGTGACAAGATGTCGCTCTAAGACGCCCTCATCGTGCTTAGCGGGACGAAGGTGACGCGGGAGGTGTTCGAGGCGTCCAAGGGCCGGCTTAAGGTGGTGGGGAGGGCCGGGGTCGGCATCGACAATGTTGACCTGCAGGCTGCGACCGAGCGCGGATGCCTTCGTCAACGCGCCCACCGCCAACACCGTCGCTGCGGCGGAGCACGGGATCGCGCTACTCGCCGCATGGCGAGAAACGTCTGTAATCGTTTTTATTAATTTTTCTCATTCATTATCATTAATTTTTTATATTATAGTTTAAACATTTCAATTTTTCATTCATTATGAATGTAATTGTAATGGTTATTATTAAACTCCTTCATTCATGATCATTAAAATTCTTAATTATGATTCAAAGAATTAATTCTTGAATTTTACGAAATTGATGATAATAAATGTTGTTGTTCTATTTTACAAATTGACAACAAAACTAATAATAGTTTTGAGTCAGACTTAGGAGGCCAAACATACATAGCATGTTATTCAATTTTATTTACTGAAATATAGCAGAAAAAGAGAATTCATGTTCATATCTTGTGCACAATGGCTTCATTTCTGAGTAATTTTATATATCTTTGACATTTACATTATACTCTTTTTTTTTCAATAAACATCTCTGTAGTCAATAGCAATATTTATTTAAGAAAAATATTGAAACTTATTAAAGGATTTACTTAAACCTGTATATTTTCTATTTTACAAATTGACAACAAAACTAATAGTAGTTTTGAGTCAAACTTAGGAGGCCAAAGATTTATAACATGTTATATGATTATATTTACTGAAATATAGCAGAAAAGAGAATTCATGTTCATATCTTGTGCACAATGGCTTCATTTCTGAGTAATTTTCATGTTCTCAATTTGAAAAATTAAAGGATAATAAAGATTCTACATGTTGTTATGTATGGTTAACAAATGATAAGATGGATATTGAGTGCTCATGAGATTTATCCTTTCTTTGTAATAATCAACTCTTTGTGTGTAAGTCTGTAGTTCTTTTTATTTTCTCAATAATATGTCAGTCTTATCATTTGTTGGTTATGGTTGTCTGTTGTCTTTCTTTATGACTTCAATTTAGATCGTTAACCAAGCAGCAAAGTAATGTGATTGTGATACTCAGGGAAATGGCAACTCAACAAGTATGTTGTTGTCTCTCTAGTGGGAAAGACACTGGCTGTGAGGGGATTCGGAAAAGTTGGTTCACAAGTCGCTTGGCGTGCAAGGGGACTGGGGATTCATGTTATAGCTCATGTTCCTTATGCTTCTGCTGATAAAGCCCGTGCCGTCGGTGTAGAACTCGTATCATTCGATGCAGCCATTTCTGATTCAGATTTTATCTCCCTCCGCTTGCCACTCACTCCAAGCACTGCAAAGATCTTCAATGATGAAACATTAGCAAAAGTGAAGAAAGGAGTTATGGTCATTAATGTTGCCAGGGGTGGAGTTGTCGATGAAGATGCTTTGATCAAAGCACTTGATAATGGCACAGTTGCTCAGGTAGTCTTCTGACCTTAACCTTCAAAGATGATGAACTTGTATGTATCAATTACCATCTACTGTTTTGTTGCTTGATTACCATTTATTTGATCATATTATCTGATCATTGAGCTCAGGTTTAAAATTGGGGAAAAATGCTATTTTTGTTTAATTAATAAACCATTCTCATTCTTTCTGGAAAACTAGAGCATTCGTATTCTTAAATGGCAATCAATTATTTTTTAATCAAATCTGCAGTGTAAAAGGCTATCCACTGCTCGTTTGGAATCCGTTATTACTTTATTATGTCTGCATTGCTCTTCAGTAGGGAGCATTGTCATGAACTGCTGTTCTTATTACTGTAACAATAATTTGTGCTCTGATTAAGACTTTGATGATCTGGAACAGGCAGCACTTGATGTATTTACTGTGGAAACCCCGCGGAAAGACGACAAGTTGGTGATGCATGAAAATGTGACTGTAACTCCACACCTTGGAGCCGGCACTGTGGAAGCTCAGGTATGCCTATTGTAAAGCATTTTCTGTGGACTTCACCACATTACATTTACTATATAACATCTATCATTGCATTATCAGGAAGGTGTAGCCACTGAAATAGCCGAGGCTGTTGTTGGTGCTTTGAAAGGTGAACTCCCCCACCATGATTCCTGCTGAGGTAATTACTTTTAAAAAACACTCCAATCAGAACACGCTATGCATTCCAACTTGTTATCATGGCTACTCTTTTCCTGTCAGGTTCTTTCCGAGCTAGCCCCTTACGTCTTCCTCGCAGAGAAACTAGCAAGGCTAGCTGTCCAACTAGTAGCTGGTGGAAGTGGAATCAAGGGGTCAAGCAAGGTTGTATACAAATCAGCTAGAGATCATAGTGACTTGGATACAAGGATTCTGCATGCTGTGATCACAAAAGGAATAATAGAACCGATATCTAGCATGTTTATCAATATTGTTAATGCAGATTGTACTGCCAAGCAAAAGAGGCCTCCACATTAGAGGAGAGAATTTTTCATGACAACTCTCCTGAGATCCCTCTGGACTAGATCCATGTCCACCTGACTAATGTGGAGTCGAAATTTGCAGGTGCCTTGTCTGATGCTGGTGACATACCAGGGGAAGGGGAGGTGAAGGATGACATTCCATATCTCACCCTTGTGGGGGTCATTCAGTGACATTTGTGAGGGCCAGTGGTGTGGATGAGAAACCTGACAAGGAAACAGTCAAGTAGAATTTGTGTTCTTTGGAATATACTCTTGAGACCTTCCATGGCTGCAATTTTTAAGATTCTGATTGTTGCATGGTACAAGTAAATGCTTCGAGGGTATCATTTTCCTGGTACTTCGGTAGGACCTGACAGGGAGAGTAGGATAGATCTTTTTCATTTCTCTTTTTTCATTTTAGGAGAATGTGATGATCATTCTATAATTTGGATTCATTGTTTCCTCAAAGAAAATATATGGGTAAAATAGTTTAGTGTGCAATCAGACTGCTACACTTTTTTGTTTCTTGAATGCTGCTGTGCTATCCCTATTGATCTTGTTGCATTCAAGGTTTCAGTTCGAATAGAGTATATAAATTTTTTTCGAGTATGTGATGAACCTTCTATTTATTTTAGATTCATTGTTTCCTTAAGAAAAATATACGGACACTGCTCTAGTGTATATATATATGAAAAATATTGGGCTCATCCATTCAACCTAGTCAGGACTGATTCGAAGATCACATCGATAGCCAAGTAGATTGGTCACGTTTGCTGGAGGATCGTGTTGGCATCTCGGGCAATCGGGGCACCATGTTGGTAGTACCCTCGATAGTCCCCAAGGGCAACTTACGTAGCATTATAGGAATGGTACGGGATCGAACCAGCAATTGCTAGGCTCGTCGAACGAATTCATGGTAATTAGCGAAGGCAACGCTCGACGCGAAATTGTATAGCAGGATCGATGCTGGACGCACCCCCATTAATCGTGTTGATATGACCACTCGTCGCCCTCCCTCAAGTATAAATATCCTCTACTGTAACCCGCGAGAGGGGGACTTAGGTCACATTCTTAGCGCCTCGACCTTCAATTTTCACACCCTAAGAGCTAACTTAGCTATCGAAGGGATCATGTCAGACACACACCACTCCGATGAGGCCCATCTTGCAGGATCCAACTAAGGACCTAAGCCAGTCCTATGAACTAATGCTGTCGTGATTCCTCGTCCACTACACAACTGAGGGACGCCTGATATCCCGATCAAGTCACTCCAAGTCTTTCAGTCCAGCTCGGACATCCTCTGTATGTAGATCGAACCATGCCATCGTGATTCCTCGTCCACTACACAAAATCCAACAACATATATATATAAAGAAGATTCTATGTATAAAATAATTATGTATATTGTTGAAACGCTGATTCTACAAAAATAATTACGATTTATAATTAAAAAAATAAAAAAATACTCCAACGGATATGGTTCAATTAAAAAAAATAAAACACTGATCTAGAAGTAATTAAAACGTAAATACTAATTAAAAATAAACATTACTTGGTAGTCATCTACTCGACTCATTCTCACTTTAGATCGAGTTTTAAACTTTGAGAATCAAATTGTCATAAAATTTGAAAATAGTAAATAGTTTAGTTATGAAAGCATCCTAAAATTCTGATCTCAAAGTTCAATTTATAGTGGTGTGTTTAAGAAAAAAGAAAAAAAAAAGGCAAATAATCTTTCTTCCCCTCTCATTCCCCATTTCTAAAGCACGTCTACCTCAAAGAGGAGGACAACCACTACCTCGTCTGCTACTTTGGGATCCTCCCTTCCCCCCTCCTCCGATCCCTTTAACCCTTCTCCTTTCGTCGCAGGGGTAGGGTTACGCCGCTCAAATCTGGATTCTCGACGGAGGATCCCAACCGTTTCGATCTGATCGATCCGCTGCGCGTCCATGGGCATCCTCTTCACCCGCTTGTTCTCGTCCCTCTTCGGCAATCGGGAGGCTCGGATCCTCGTGCTCGGCCTCGACAATGCCGGGAAGACCACCATCCTCTGTAATACCCTTCTAAGCCCCATTCCTCTTCCTTGGGTTCGGATCTGGTCGTCTGATCTGGTTCTCTTTCTTTGTCAGATCGGCTTCAGATGGGGGAGGTGGTCTCCACCATCCCAAGTTGGTGCTTCCTTCTCTTTGATCCGTAGTTTCTCCTTTTGTTTTCGGTGATTGGTTTGTGGATTTTGGTGGTTGATATCGACACATTTCTTTCGTTTTTTGCTCTGATTCAGCGATCGGGTTCAACGTGGAAACCGTGCAGTACAACAATATTAAGTTTCAAGTTTGGGATCTGGGTATGTTTGATACAACTATTGGACAAAGTAAACTCAATCTTCTGTTGTAAGGTTTTACGGATCCACTTTTGCGTTCTATTGCTTAGTCATACAATCATTGTTTGATATTGGATCTCGATTATAGAATTGTAGCTCATATTTCCTATGCAATTTCTTCAATAGCTCTCTAATTGTGTTAAGTCGTTGCAAATGCCAAGTATAATAGTCTTTTCATGTTTCATTGAGAATGTCATGTATAAAAGAGTTGGACTATGTGTTGCTTTTTGATGTAACATCTGTGGCCTTCTATTTTATTAATATTGTTGATTTTGCTGTTTGATTCTTCCACGTATAAGCGATCCTCAACAGAATGATTAACATCATTAATCCTAAATTTTTATTTCCTATGAATTTGGGAAAGAGCAGTGGTGTTGGATAGGATGGTAGGCAGCAGGAATTTGTGTGAAAACGTATTTAACTAGTGGATTTGTACAAGACTTGGTCGAGTTGTAACACATCCTTACTTCACAACCAGTGAGTTGTAATCCATCACTGTAGAAACTAACATTGTTCTCGAGGAGACATATTTTTGGTGCTGATTTGCATTTTTTACCAACCAAATCCATTTCTTCCATTGCCTACGAGCTGCATTATACATGTAAGTGCATTTTGATGTTGAGGCTTAGGTTTTTAGTTCTACGGTCTTTTCTCTTTCTCTCTTCATCTATTGGAACTTATTACGATGTTCTGTTTATCTAACATGTTGTTTAGGTTCTATCTTGAATTGCTTTTGAGCGCATCCTGTCTTTTTTTCTGAAGTGTTTGGAGTGGTAATCTGACACTCTTTCGAGCAATGATGTAAACCCCCATTAGTGCTTAGTAAAGATCCAAATATTTTTTATGAGAACCTTTTGCTTGTCATCTACCTGATGCTACTTATTGCAGGCAGCTTTTTTCTTTGCTTTGGACAGGCTGTAAAACTAATATGGCACTATGTCTAGACTGGAAATTATACTCTTTCATGAAAGCTTCTTGGTGTTATGTGCAAAAAAAAAAAAACAATATTAGTTATATTAATATCAAAATATTTCTATGGAGATGTAACCACTGTACTACTTACAATTAACTGTATCTAAGATGATGACATACAATGGATATCATTATTCAAGTATGTTTTAGCAGCTTTGAAAATCATGGACTTGTATATCATTAATGCTGTTTAATTTGCATGATTAGCTCAAAAGCAGAATTAGTCTAATGAACTTAATCTGTTACAAGCTTTCTTTTCATTGTTTCTAATAAAGTTGTCTATATTACTTGGCTTGATATTCTCTTCAAGTGTTCTTCTCTGATACAAATTCTATGTTTGCTATGACAGGTGGACAGACAAGCATTAGGTACTTCGCTATTTCTCAATCTATTATTCCATTATGCCTTGGATCTCTTTTTTCATTTTATCATATGTACAAGATGCGAATGAGTTTATTGCTAAATGTTCATCTTTATATTTCTGAAGCCTTAGCTTGGCCACAGGATCTTAACTTTGGGATCATATTTTAGATTTCATACCTGAGGCACCTTGGTTGGGACAACTGAAAATGTTCTTTAAACACTAGACCTGTTCAATAAGTGGAACTAATGTTTTAGTCTTTTTGTCTCATTATGGAATGATGCAGCTGTGTTGGTAATTCACAAACTTGGATGTCTTCCTTCATTACTTATTCCCAAATATTTAATATATAAACATGTGAACAGGAAAAAATGTTTAAACTAACAAGTAAATCTTCTTGTGTGATATTTAGGCAAATAAGTTTAAGCTGTTAAATAACAATTCAGTCCTGCATGTCATAACATATTTTAAAGTTAATATTAAGTTTAAATCTGTTTTTCTTATATGCATGTTTCTGCAACAAATCTCCATTTTTGGTAGTTGTTACCCAATTAAAGCTCATGAAGTCTCCAATATGAGGCTTATCTAATGGTGCTAAACACTTGGGTTTAGGAAATTTCAGTAGCAGAAATGTACTAAACCTTGGTATGAGTCATGATGATTACGAGGCTCCTTCGCTTACATGTACTTGTGAATTGAAAAGATCGAAAAATGAACAAAGAAATTGTAGCTGTTTTTTCAACATAAAAGTTGTGGTGAATCAGTTTTTGAGAATGTACTTTCATCTTGGTGGGTAACTTATGAATGGTTACTGAAGAAAACTAAAGGTTTTCTACATGTAATTTATGACATCTGCTACAAAGGTTGCTTTTGTGGAATACATTTTAGGAATTCTCCAATATGGATTGTGTAACTGAACTTGGATTTGCTCTAGATTTCTGACATCTAATGCCACCCAACCATTTGTGTATTTTGATTAAATTGAACTTCCAACTGAAGTCTCCCTAGCATAGATTACCATGCTGACCTTGCTAGTTGGCATGTCCATGCCAACATAAATACTGATATAAGGCATAAATGTCATGGATTTACCATGCAGTATGCACCATATAAATATTGCATTCTAAGTGCATCCTCGTTGGCATGGTCATCATGTTACACCGTGTACCCTGTCTGCTCTGAACTCTCACATGGGTATGTTAAGGGTGGTGAGTAATCCAAGGTTTTGGATTACAGCAACTGGTCCCACAAAATTCAAACATTCATGTAGTCAGCAATGACAATTTTTGGAAGTACATTGCATTGTAGGATGGATTGATCACCGTGCAGGTTGAAAGTAGGACAATTTTGGCGATGATTAAATTTATGCCATCATTGGTTCATTCTGTTACATGTTGCTTTTCCTCAAAGATATAGTTTACATTCCTTTAAATTGTGTAAGTGCTTTCGTTGAGCCATCTGCACTGTTACAACAAAGAAGTCTAAGACGAATAATTTAATTTGTTTTCTATCAGTGAGTTACATCCTTGGTTGATAGATGCAAACAGTTATCTATATAGTGCTTCTTCAGAAACTTTTTCTTGTCTTATTATGCCAATATTAAGATTTGTGTTGCATAGAAGTCTCATGAACTACTTTTGGAGGTCATTGAAGATAGGAATGATTTCTATCTGCCCAGTCGTTTTGACTACCAAACTGTTAAGCAAGTGGCAAATTGTTGGGTAGGATAGTTACTATTTTTTTAGTGCCTTATTTGGCGAAAAGGAGGTTACGAGAGCTTAATAGGGTACCACATACCTGTAACAAGTGTTTCTGCTCTATGAATAGTAAAAGTGCATGTTGGTGAGACAAAATGTAGTTTGGAAGAGAAGACAGAAGAATTTATTTGTTGTGAGATCTACATTTCAAATTTAAGATAAATTAAACAGAAAGATGCACAACATAAGAGAAGGAAAAGATCAAACTAAGATAAAAATGATATCTATGCATCTAAAATTAATATAGACCCAGAAAAGTGATGTTGATGGTCAAAGGTCCTAGCCTCTTGATATGGAAAAAAATTTAGCTGTAACTGAGTTCCTAACTTCTCATATTAAGTTCCTAAATTCCTTAAAAATTGTTTGCATGTGCATATAGGCCATAAGGGTATGAGGCATATACAAATATGCAACTCGAGATGGTATGCTAATACTATACGTTTTGAGATTTGACATGCCAGTATGGGGCATGTTGTTGCAACAAAAAACAGTGAAGAAGCATATCCACAAAGTTCATGTTGTTTTCTCCCATTATGATTTCTTATTTAACAACTATAATTTTTTGTACAAGGGGATCATTGCCATTGAGAACAGCTTAAGAAAGTCTGAGAAATTTAGTAACATAACTTGTTAGTATATCACTTATCTGAACCATAATTATATGTTCTGGCAAAAACAGCTTGATCATAATTTTGAAGTTACATTAGTTTGCTCGTTTCTGCCAATTTTGATTAGTTTTTACTGAGAGTAATTGGAAGCCCAATTAATTTCTTTTCTGATCTTTGACTTATTTTAAGCTGGTTATCTCAATTTCAGCCAAGACTAAGTTCTAGTCAATTTTGGTAACTGCAGAATTTTTAGCTTTGATTTTAGGTTCACCTTTTCTGTGTCTGATTGGTCTTTAGATTAAGGTATTAGTTTTAAGGCTTAACTTGAAGTTTTTGGCAATTTGGTTCTTTTGTGAGAAATTACACCAAAGTAAATCAGTAATTATAAGAAATGCTTTGGAACTTCATATCAAAAACAAAACAATATAAATATTGCCATAAGTATGCATCATTTTAGAATGTTTATCCTCTTGTGATACAACTGAGGTTACTACATACGAGTGTAATATTCTCTTGAACAACACATTGTTCTAAATTTTGTACTTCCCTATATCTAATTTTGACTTTTTTGTGTTCTATTTTGTTTAATTTTTTGCCCAAAACTATTGGGAATCAGTGTAAAACTACAACGAGTCACCAAGGTTGTTGAAATTGAATCTTCAAGGGATTATACCAAAACAGGAATCAAGACCTATGTTCGGAAATATGATTTAAAATCCTCTTAGGTCCTGGAGAAGAATGCAGCAGTAGTTTTGAGATGAGATGGCTACCAAATAATGGCAATATTATGTAGTATTGCTATTAGCTGAATTGCCTAGATGCTAGTGAAAGTCTTTTACTACATACATGCAAATCTAATTCTGTTTCTCTCTCCCCTTTTCTGTAGCATATTTCATGCAATAGAAATTTAAATAGCCATATCAGCAATCTATCGATGATTATTTGTCATTTTGTTTTCTGCAGACCCTACTGGAGGTGCTACTTTCCAAACACTCAAGCTGTTATATATGTTGTTGATTCCAGTGACACAGACAGACTTGTGACTGCTAAGGATGAATTTCATGCTATCCTGGAGGTCTGTAGCACAAATGTATTCATTTGTTTCTCTTATGTTATGTTCTTTTTAAAACATGTTTGTATCATGTTTGAAAGTGAGATGTTAGTGTTGAAATGTCTACTCACTGTCTTTTATATTTTTGATCAACTTGCTAATTTTTTTGGCACAAATTAACTAAATGGTTGCTAATTATTTATTTGTTTTATAAACTATGATCAAGTTTCTTTTCTATTTAACTGTATGTTCCACTTTCTCACATTTATGAAGTTTTCAATATTCTATTTTCTTTGCCCAAGAATAGCTGATATGATTATTGTAGGTTGATGTGTACGTCATTCTATTTATTGCTGAGAATCTTTAGCAATATAAACTATATGGCAACTTTTGAAGGGGATGTAGCGGAGCATTGTAGAAGGATTATCTTCTTTGTGTGTCACCAGTTCATTTCTTCCCTGTTTATTACTTTTCCTGTAAAAGCAAATGGGGGATTAATTTGGATATGAAGATTGGATACAGTTGTCCATCCTTGCTATATATCTGCAGGAATCATTGGGGTTCATTTTTTTTTTTTTAAATAATACAGTCATATGCCCCAGAAAGAAGCATAAGAATGCTCATAGTTCAATTTTAGCAGAACCCGAAAAAAAAAACTGAACATGAATTTGAAGCTCCAAGGTGCTCTGTTCTGTGTTGCTTTGCAACTGTTGATGGAAAACATATCGCATTGAATTTTCCAGTAGTTTTTTGGTGTATGTAATTATTGACTACTCCATATATATGGCAGGAGGAAGAGCTGAAAAATGCTGTTGTCCTCGTCTTTGCAAACAAGCAGGTGAAGCTTCTAGGTCACTCGATTAAACTAAGCATTTTCTTTTTGACATGTGAATTTGCAATTGTCTGAGTCATGCATGCATCTCTATCGTTGCTTTTTGGGTTTGTAAATTTCCTTGGTTGGAAAGTTGAAAACTTGTCCTAGGTTTCTCTTGGCCAGATGATATTTCAGTTCGGCAGTTTCAATGATTGAAGAGTTATGCTTCATCTTCAAGTCAGAGTTGAGGTTAATCTAGAAACAAAATATAAGAAACAAATTGTGTCACAATACCATAGGTTTTTTCCTATGTAATACATGCTCTTCATCCTCTATATAAGACGTTGAACATTGTGAATGTGAAAACAAAAATCTTCAGACAGAATAGAAGTCCCCAAAAGATTCAGTATGGTGTGGTTGTCTAATTATCTAGTCGAACATATGGGACTTTTAGATACCAAATATGGATACTACTTTAGGGAGAAGAGAATTGTTTTGATTCTTTTTATTTGTTTATATTATTTTTCTGGACCATGGTCATTTTGTTTCTTTGCAGGATTTGCCTGGTGCTCTTGATGATGCTGCAATAACAGAAGCCTTGGAATTACATAAAATAAAAAATCGTCAATGGGCAATTTTTAAAACTTCAGCAATAAAAGGAGAAGGGCTTTTTGAGGGGCTGGATTGGTAAGCTCAGCTAATCATTTTAAGGTGCTCCCAAACCTTTTCGATTTGAGAATTGAAACAGCGTAAAGCTATCATCCAATTGCGTGTTGCCAATATGGAATTTCAACAAAGAAATTGTCGAAGCTCAGTGGTAGCAACCCTAAGACTTTAAAAGTGTGGGTGACATGCATGAAGAAAAAAGAAGTATAGCCCCTAGAAGACAAAGTTATGTCCATTACCTACGGCTTTTATTTCTCCAACGTATGCATTTTAAACTTCAACTATAGTAGCGAACTTCAGCAACTGATCACTGACCGATTTTTCGACGAGTTATAAATTGCAGTAGACTAGCAGAACAATTTATATCAGAATAAATAAATTGGTGCAGGGAACATTATTAGGTGCAGCAGATACATAGATAGCTAGTATTTTCTTATTGATTTTGACACTTGTTATCTGAGAACTAATGTGTAAAATTTGTTGCTATTTGTTGTTATTTTGCTGATCTTAGGATTTGAACTCACCAGTGCATCACCTTCGGTTTATACTTGTAGTTTAATTTATGAGTACGTCGGCATAGGCCATGAATCTTTGATCTCAGTCGGGTATGTTAAAAATCCATAGCTAATGTATGACCTTCATATAAACTGATGTTTCATGTTGCAGGCTCAGCAATACACTCAAGTCAGGTGGAGGCTAAACTTTGCTAAAAGCACAGTTCATATCCAAGGTCGGGGACAAAAACTTCTTTAACTCTGGAAAAAATTAGACACGACACCGCACATTGATATTAAATCTTGCTAGCCATGAATTTTCCTTAATCAGATCCACTTGAAAAGTTGTGGTTCAAAGATCGAATGCACGGTAATTTTAGTAGTTATTATTTGTAAGATTTGTTGCAAGAAATCTTGTTTTATTGTCCTTCATACATGAAAGCTACGATGCAATTGTCTCTTGGTGTTAAATTTTCCCAACCAAGAACATTGTTTCGTGATGTCTACAGCGTTTAAGATACAGGAGGAAGTGGGAGTCGGTTAACTGTCCGACCGCCGTGGTATGTAGATGTCTGCTTTGATATTTATGCTATAATAAGCACGATTTGAACAATCTCTCATCCCCTCTTGACTTGACCCAGAGACCTCTGGCGTGGATTACCTGATCCTGTTGCAGAGAGATTTCTGCACGGTTCTCTGTGAGTTCTCGTTTTCTTCTTCCTCGTCTTCTTAGTATTGTTCAACTATGTTTCATAGTAATTAGTAATGAAGTGAGAAAACTGGCATCATTTTAGAGATTCCACTTAGGTAAGGATAAGCAGTCGAAAGATCAAAGAATGCGGAGTTGTTCATTCCCTAATTGAATAAAGCAGTAACTAAAAGTGAGCTCCTACATGGCAATTGCTTTTCTTGTGATGCGATTATGAGGTTCTTATTCTTACCCTCATTGTGGTCTTTCCAGATACCCCAATGCAAATGGAGACTTCAGTTGGGTATATAGGATGAGTTCAGATAATAACAGATAGAAATAGATAGTCATGTTTGGGTTCATATAGGATGCAAACTAAATATATGTTGATAAATCAGGATATATCGAGTACTCGAGTGTATCCAATCTGTTCGAATCTTTGTTGAAGTACTTCTCAATGGAGTGAGATGGATTGGAAGTAGGATTCGGATGAAATCCATGAATATTCTGCTTTATAGAAGAAAAAAAAAAAAAACCTTGAAATGCTCTACCCATTCAGATCACGACCTAAACCCGAGCGTAGGCTCGAGCTAGCTTTCCCATCTCCTTGGAAGGACAAATTTTATTGAGCTAGTTTACCCACAGGCTCGAGATGTTTATGCATGGTTAACTGTCGTCACGGAATCATCTCCCGTGTGGTTTATGATTGATCGATTCTTCGAGAAAGTCAAAATTCATCGCTGACCGTCATGTATCATATTTTGCCACTTATAACCATCTGTCGTTGTCTTCTCTTTCATTAATTATCATTGCCTACCCTTCTCCATGGATAGTCCAAAGGAGACACCAGAAGTTGCAAGACACCAAAGTCCGAAACGTCACGAAACCTTTTCACGTCGTTGATGGGATTTTTCTACCTTCCTACCTGGAAAGATACGAAATTGAAATGCAATTATTTTCTTTTAAAGCTCATTCTTTTGATCAACATAGCCTAACCCATAGAAAGAGACTGACTTTAATTCGAAGATTTTTCTTGTAACCGTGGTCATAAGAAGCAAGATTTGAGCACGGATCCATCTGCTTATACCATCTAACATAGGAGATGTTTTTCTAATATGTCAAATTTATGTTTATAAATATTAAAAAAATAATATTATTGATGTCTTGATGAATTCAAATATGTCTCTAAGATTAAAATATCATGCTCTTTAGTTATCACCTGTATGAAGACTGAGGTTGTAGATCTGATTCCTCTTCAAAGTTGGTAATCCAAGATTTTGAGATGAGGAGTGAGAGGATTTAATTAGAATCGAGTTATAAATTAAGGTTATATATATATATCTTGATAAAAGATAAGATTTAGTCAGGATTTAGATATGATTTCCCTAACTGAATGAGGAAATCTCGTATGTTAGTTGAGGGAAATCCTCCTTTTCATTACGATGAATCAATGAATCAAGTGGGCCTTTTCATTACTTCTTTTTATTTTTAATATGGTATCAGAGCCCCTCTCTCTTCTTCTTATTTTCAACACATGTATGGTATAAATTAAAAATATCCAAAAGCATTAACATGAGGTAGTAAATAGCGAAAAAGAGATTGTAAATGATAATTTTATAATTTATATAGACAATAATCACGAGCCTTTGGGTTCAGAAAGGTTAATTAGATCAAGATCCATACAGTCCTAGGAAATACCCGTATTGCGAACAAAATCTAAATATGGACAATCGCTTCCATGTTGAGTTTACGGGAGGATCCAACATCTGAACTCTTAATTCGCGGTGAAGATGCCCTAGTGGTCGACACTGATGCTTAGCGTCTCTGGTTATCGATGGTCATTGGTTGCTGAGACGGTGCTGATTAGTTCTTGGACGTGTGGTGATGTCGGTGAATGCGTTTGTTTGTTTGTTTGTTTCCATTTGCTCCAAATGCCATACAACGCACGCAGGTTTTATTTACTTAAATCATCCAATCCTCCATCATTGTGTGCGATCGCGTCCTTTCCCTGAACTAGATCAAGAGATGCAATGACATCCTTCCTACTCACAACAAAACTAAGCACGCTAATTGTCACCTTAACCTGTTCCATTTCTGGATATTATTATGCTAGTATTTTTTTTTTTCATCTTCTTATATAGTTAAAGCTGATCAGATCTAATCCAATCGAATGTCACTTAATCATGTCAAGAAGAAACAGAAACATAGAAGGTTCCAGAACCAACAACGCTCGTCAATATTGATGGCGGCGGCGGATCTACATCACCCAAGACTATAGTGCTTCAGCCATATGAGAGAAAGCAGCCCGCCGTGGCCAACTCGATGGCATTAGATAAAGCGAACGGGGATATCATCGTCATTTTATCATGTAGTCGGGAGAAGGTCCCTCCTCCCCCTCCCTCTCTCTGTCGCTCTCTCTCTCTCTCTTTCGGCTTTTATTGTTGGGTTGGCTGTGATGCGGCCAAATGCTCCTCTGACGCGATCGTCTCAGGTTATCTGTACAGCCATGCCTCAGCCTGGGCTGGTCCTCCCCATTACACTACTGTAGCCTTTTGGAAATTTGAAGTCCCATCAACGAGATATCAAATGACTCCGAATCTGGCACGGGATCTCGTTGCCCTTTGTATCATTGTTACCAGTCGTGAGTGTTGCCAACGTGTCCACGGCGGAAGGCGCAGGTGGGCAGGCAAGTGTCAGTTTATTATAATGCTAATAAATAGTAGTTAGTGACACGTAGCCGACATGGTTGTCTTGGGAAAAAGGTTCGAATATTTTTAAAGCCTACGAAAACCCTATTCCCGCACTTGCGACGGACACGTGGCAGCGAACTGAGCAGGCCGGAAGCCCAAGGTCGGCGGGGCCGAAACATCCTATCCGTCGAATGCCAATCGGAGGGAGGGACGATGAGCGCCCGCGTTGACAGCAGCGTCCGAGACACCATGGACAATCATCGCGTGCTGCTTGCGGTCCCCCACGTCCCACTTACGCGCGGACCAATAAAACGGCGGACCCCACCGACTTTTGGCCCTTCCAGGATCGCCTGGCGAGCCCCGTCCCACGGTTCTCCGATCCGTCCACTGACCTCCTCCCTCCACGCGTCCGGATGACACGCGGCGGTCCGGGTGACCCAATAATTCGCAGGCCCCGGCGTAGCGGATCGCAGTAGCGCGAGGGGTGACGGCAGCCCAGTCGTCAGACTGCAAGATGAACTGTCGGTTTTGCCCTTCGCTGTCCCTCGTTCCGCAGGTGGGCAGGAGGGGTCAACAATCAAACCGGTAGGGATTGATGGGGGCTCGGCAGGGGTCTCAAGCGAATCAAAATTAATTGGATTAGTCTACGCATCGGGAGGGAATCAATTCGAGCCACAAGCTCGATATCTAACTCCTCGCACCTTTTCGAGCACACAGATGCACCTAACGCTCGATTGCACGAAGCTAATCTATGCAGTAAATATCTCCCAGAAATTTCTATTTCGCAGCAGAGATGGGTTGGGGTGGATTCAAAGCCTTCGGCTTGCTACCCTTCCGGGGGTGAACCGTCCTAACGATCTCCCAGCGACCTGAATCAATGTTTAAATGAATAACCCGTGTTTTAATCCGTTTATTTATGATTATATATATATATATAAATATGTATATTCCCCAATTTTAAAGTTACCCTGCCGCACCTAAACAGGGTGGGGAGAAAAGATACGAGAGATGTGGGGCCCGCAGGCGGCCAACCCAACCCAACCCCCACCCCCCCACGTGACGGGTCGGCGTCTCCTCCAATATCGACGCCTATAAAGGTTTGCTATCGTTTTACACGGCCTTCCAGCCGCCACGTGTACCACCGGCACTCATCACCAGCCCCACCTTGCCAGCCTATCTTGAGCGACTTATCGAGTACCAAAAACCTACCCACTTTGCTAAAGGAGAATTGAGTGGGACCCATTATCGATGGCCAATTCTTAACTCGGTGTGTGATGAATCAATCAATATCGCTGTCTCTTCTTTTCTTCTCACCCCTGGAAGATGTAGGACTCGCCCGAGCCCTTCGTCTTCCCGTCCCTTTAAACTACAAAGCCACGCAACGGAAGCCGAAGAGCTCACGGGACGAAGATTGAGAGGGAAAAGAGAAGAAGAGAAGAGCAGCGACGAGAGGGAGAGAGAGAGATGGCGAGCGTGGTGGCGGGGGGGAAGGGAGGATACTGGGCGGGATTGGAAGGGCGGCGGTGCGACTCGTGCAAGGGAGCGGCCGCGCTGCTGTACTGCGGCGCGGACGCAGCCTACCTGTGCGGGGAGTGCGACGCGCGGGTGCACGGACCGAGTCCGCTCGCTCTGCACCACGAGCGCGTGTGGGTCTGCGAGGTGTGCGAACAGGCGCCCGCCGCCTTCACCTGCAAGGCCGACGCCGCTGCTCTCTGCGTCGCGTGCGACGCCGACATCCACTCCGCCAACCCCCTCGCACGTCGACACGAGCGCATCCCCGTCGTTCCCTTCATCGAGCCGCTCAAGCCCACCACGACCTCGGCCGCCGCGTTCCTCCTCGGCAGCGAGAAGGACGGGGAGAAGGAGAACGACGCGATATCCTGGCTCCTCCCGAACCCCGGTCATAAGCACCCCAAGGGTTTGATAGGGGCGCCGGAGATCAAATCTACTGAGTTATACTTCTCGGACGTGAATCCGTACCTCGATCTGGAGTACACCACTAAGATGGACGCCGGATTGTACCAGGCGGACAGCGTCGTTCCCGTCCACGCCAAGGCCTCCGGCTTCGACGGTGGTGCTCCGCCGCCTCCCTCGTTTCTCCCGACCGATGCCCCCATCGAGCTCGACTGTGCCCCGTCCATGCCGTCCTACAGCTCCTACACCACCAACTCCATGAGCCACAGCGTAAGTCCACGTGAAACCCTAGGATCTTGAAACCCTCTCGACATTAATCTATGTTAGCTTGCCTGATTCGTCGTATGGACCGGATCAGGTGTCGTCGTCGGAGGCGGCAGTGGTGCCGGACGGCATCGGGAACTGGGCGGCGCCGACCGATCGGGAGGCGAGGGTGATGAGGTACCGGGAGAAGAGGAAGAGTCGGCGTTTCGAGAAGACGGTCCGGTACGCGTCGCGGAAGGCCTACGCGGAGACGCGGCCGCGGATCAAGGGTCGGTTCGCCAAGCGATCGGAGATCGAGGCGAAGGTCGACCGCCTCTACCCCTCCTCCGTCGCGGCGGCGCTCATGGTGGACGCCGTCTACGACGTCGTGCCCTCCTTTTGAGAGCCCTCCTTTCTGCTCTGTAACCGTCTGTGATAGCGCTCGCTCGTCGATGCGCTCTCGATTTCGGCCCTTGGAATCGTATATATACTGTAAGAATAAGCTACGAGCGGGCTCTTTTTATGCCCTGGACACGAATCTTGATGCATGATGTAGGTTTCTCTCTTTACCCTTAGTGTCCTCCTGTGGCGGCCCCTTTTGGGCTATTGAACCCTCTCCCTCCACTGCTGCTGTGGAGTGGAATATGGGAACACAGAATAGATGCTGCCTATTGAAGTCTCTGTGTTGAGCTCTTCCACTGCTGCAGTGGAATAGAATTTGGGAACACAGAACAGATGCTGTGGTCTCACTCTCAGCTGTGCTTGGTATTGCTGCAGGTTTATATCATGGCACAGCATTGAATACTTTGAACCATTTTTGTGACATGGTGAAGCACAAGATAAGAGAGCTTGAATGGTGAAGTCTTCTTCCTCTTCCTGCATGTTTAAGTTTTGTGCAATTCCTTGAGTGGTTGAACTACATATGATTAATTGTCAATCTCTAAAATTGAGCATCAAAGACTTGAGTGATTGTTGAACACAGATGTCTGGTGAGGGAGGTAACAATTTTGCAGCTGAATGTATACTTCCAGTGAGTGCTCATCTCTGCAGCTGGTCCTTCTTGACATTCTTAGCTTCAAGCTTTCTGCTCTACAAGCATTATTTCCTCAAGCTTCTGTTGATGTCTTTTTTTTTTTTTGTTTCCCTTAAACTTGTTCAGAATATTGATTCCTAATGGTCAAAATGGATATGTAAGCTCTTCAAATCTCAGTATGCAAGTTGAGAAAGGTTAGCAGGATTAAGCCAAAATTTGCAGAGAGTCCATTGTTTGGGAGCTCATTCCTCAAGTCCAGAATCTGATGTCTCCATTTCAGAACCTAATCAAGAATGCTCTGGACAACAGAGAATTATGTTTTAAAGATTGAGCCAAGAACAAAGCTGGAGTTTAATTACAAGCTAAGATTTGAGATCAAATATAACATCAGCATCTGTGAAGTCAATGGAATCATCAATCTCAAGTAGGAGTTAATTAAATATGTCATCCATGAGTACACAGAGATTGAGGCCAAGCATTTCCCATGTCAATTGGGCCTGCCTTGTGGATTGCTTGGCTTGGCCTGGCCTGGATTGTGACCACACTTGGAAGAAATGGTTATGGGTGTCAATGAACCTCCATAATCCACTTGGTAGATCCAAATTTAATGCGATAAATGCACAATAAAAGAACAGGGGTTTTATACATGTATCCTTACAGTCTACGAAACCAATATATTTGTCGTACATAAATTACATATCTCAGTATCATTGACATCCATCTAGAAAATTCAAATCAACTGTTTTGATTCATATTGTTATTAATTTATTTCAACATAAATGTATGAGATACTTAAAGCACTCTTTAGGATATATATATATATATATATATCCATTTGTCGATTGGGTCCTACATTTTTCTTAGTAAAGTTTGAGTTTGTATCCTTACAAGTAATATTACTAATGATGATATTTTTGTGTTAAGTACTTTTCAAATTCTAAGTTTAATTAAATATATAATTTTTAATTATTGGATCTAATCAAGGTTTCTACTGGATATTTGGACATTTAGCCCAAATCTAATTTATTATAATAATAAAAAATTGAGAGAGATGACATATTTGACGCAGACGAAAACTCACAAGTGAGAGAGGAAAAAAAAAAAGAAAATAAGGTTTTGTGATAAAATCGAATGGTAAAATTTCATCGATAAAATCTCAAATTTTATGTGAAGAATTATTACAATAAATTCTACAATTCTAATGATTTCAATTTATGATTTATCCTCTATATGATAGTTTTCGGATATACCCACTTAGTGAATTTAGATCTTTTCCTTCTGTGAGATTCATTATGATGATAACACAAAAATATATATATTATTGATGTTATTATGATAATCTAGTCTTTCTAGAGAAGTTTTATTATAAACCTATTATTATTATTGGTGATAGTGAAGATTTAAGTAAACTACATACTCGTGATTTTTCTCATTATGATAATTATTCTGTTGTTTATCTTATTTTGGTTAATATTTAATTTTGGTAATACATTATTAATTTTGATGAGAAACTCATTTTGATATGAAAAAAATTATTTCGCCTTAATAATTTTTTCTAATATTAATATATCTCAATAACCATAAAAAGGTCTGTACCCTATATAATAGAAACTTACACGTTTTTATTGTTGTTGTTATACTCTTCGCATTACTTCACAACATGCACATGATAAATCACATATGGCCTTGACTTGCAAACTCCAAAATAGATAAAAAAAAAAAAATCCTATGGTCCTATATCACTATTTTAATAATTCTAACATACAAAATTATAAAAAAAAAATCTACATTGTTTTCCTTACATTTTATAAACCACATACTTCTACGTCCAATACCTATCCAAATACTGTATCGTATAGTTGATAGATTTCATGTTCGATACAATATTACATACATAAGGAATTGAGAGAGAATCACTATGAGACTCAATTTCAAATTGTAATATATCTCGAAATATTCCATTTTGTTTGCCTTCGTAAAGTCTACCCTTTATTCTTCTCACCAGCAGCCATTTCAACTTTTCCTCAGCTGTCGAGTCCTCACAAAGCAATCCTGTAGTGGCCCTGTCGACCTTTATATTGTGTTGCTTTCTTCGTCCACGGGTTCTTTTTATTCTCTTTCTCTTCTCTGTTGAGCTTCCTCCTTTTGTGACAAGGCTTTTGACCCTTCAATGAAGAAACACTTCATCTATTAGTTCCTGTTGACTTCTTTCCTTGTCCTCACTAGTACTTCCATGCCTCTCTCTCTCTCTCTCTCTCTCTCTTATTTCCTTGTTCTGATGAGTACTTCCATGGCTTCCTCTCTCTCTCTCTCTCTCTTATTTCCTTGTTCTAATGAGTACTTCCATGGCTTCCTCTCTCTCTCTCTCTCTCTCTCTCTCTCTTTGTTGCTTGCAAGCAGAGGGCGACTCCCCATCGCCTTGCTGTCGGCCACATACTTCACTTTCTTTTCACCTCCAACCTTTCAAGATCAAGCAGATGGCCTTCGTTCAATCATGTAGCACCACATCTTGCTCATATACTTAGCTTCTCCGAAATCCAATTGTAATATGTTTGACTCACATCTTATAGATGATTAAGAGCCTTAGCATTGGAGTGATGATGTACTAGACCTTCAAATTATTTCTTTTGATAATTTTTTTTTACACATAAACATTACATGCTTTATTTATCTAATATCAACAAGAAATTAAAAATTTTGTTCTATAAGCTTTATACCTAAAATATTGGACTGGAGATGAGGTCACAACTTATTTATCTTCTTATAAATTTATATACAAGATATTAATTTGATGACGATACATTTAATTCTCCTTAGTTTGAAGTTCAAACTTAGTCTTATAAAATTTTATATCTAAAACATTGATTTGATGATGGTGTACATTCCAAATAGAGGTTATGAAACATCAAAATATAGTTAAGTTGTCTAGTAAAGATATTGATAATAAGTTCCTAAATTGGATCCTATCTTAGCTACCACCTTAAAAAAAAATAAAAAATGAAGAGCTTAAAACAAAAGGACCATAATTAAGTATTTATTATTCCAAATGTTCACTCTCCATAACAACAACAACACTAATTAGATCTTATCAATTATTTTAGGGTCAGCTATCCATAATTGTTTTATTTGTTTTATTAGTTTCAACAATAACAAGTGTTAACCTTACATTGACAACATGAGCTAATTAAATAATAAGCATATAAAAGATAAAATAATTACTTTGGGTTACTAACCTGTAGTCATGTAGTTGACATCCCAATGCATGGATGTGTTCAATGAGCACTCAATTAGCCTGCCATCAGTAAGTCTTAGGGAAGAAGACAATATGTTGCACTACTGAGTTGAAATGTAGTTGAGCAGACCATCAGCCATGGCTGTCAATACATTGGGACATACATGCATTACTTCATAATCTAGCCAAGCAACTCTGGCTTCACTTTCACAAACAAGTCTCAATAATTAAGGTCCCAAAACCATATTGATGTGACAATATATTCCATATGCTGCTTCTCTCATTTCTTCCAGGTTCAGATGAGACAGTGGTCACTACAGGCTGCTGATTCCTGTCACCTGAGAAGGCTCCCTTCAAATCCTCAGATATAATGGTCTTGGCACAATAACTTTGTGGGGGGGGAGATACTTTTGATCCATTTCACTGATTCCTATATGCCATGGTGTAATCATGCACCTATTATTCTTATGGGATCAGCATCATAAGACTCTAAAGTCTGAAGTATATCTGAATGCAGATCAAGATTTTATTCATAGAATTATTTACTGTGGGTGGAGAACAAATAGTGGTATGCCTTGACATCAGTGAAATGGATCATAGGGGTGATTGAGATAAAAAACTTTGCTTGATAGCATTACTGTTCCTGAATGGCCCATGGTGCATGCACCTGTCATTGTTAGAGAAAAGAGGATTCTTTTAGGATGGTCCATGGCCGCCTGTTCTTGATCAAAATGGGAAAGAGACCTACTTTTTCTCTCCTCTTTTCTGTGTTGTCTCTTCTGCAATGAAACTATGGGCACTTCTTTTTCTCTACCATCTTTTCTGCCATGGAGTATGATCATTGGAGCAGGTGATGGATCCCTGAATGAAGTAGAAGAACTGATGTTAGTTACCACCTGTTGTTTGCATCCAAAGAACTGTTCTTACTTCAATGATCAGTTGATCATATGCTTTCTTTTTTGTAATGTCTAACTCAAGTAACGAAGAAGAATTGCTCGAGGTTTTATCTCAATCCTTCTACCTTTTTGTATGTAATCTCTCCCACTACAGAATCCAACATCAACTGTTGCATTGCTCTCAGTTAAACAAGCAGGAGGAATCTATGCACTAAAATGAAGCAGAAAGAAAACTTGGAGCATGAAGCTTTGTTCCACGAAGGTCTTCTAGGTAAAACGTAATGTCAAGTGGTCATGCTGTCATCTCATCTAAAAAGCTCTTCTGCTGGTTGCACAACAAGCTTGGACAGAAGTGTGCCCTGTAGCTCATCAAGCACCTACTCACACAGCTTTTCTTCTTCTTCTTCTTCTTCTTCTTCTTCTTCAAAGTCTTCTCTTCGACAGTAATCACTAGCAGTGACCTCCGAGTTTTTAGTACACAGCTCTTATGCTGCTGCTGCTTCTCACAAGTCTATTGTTAACAGCCTTTAATTTGCGCTGTTTGTGTAACATAGAAGCATCTTTCATAATTAATTTGCATTAATTTTGCTGTTTAACACTAAAAAAAGTTGCTTGCTCTGGTGGCTTTGGTAGAGAGAGCGAATTAAACAACTGTTCAGTGGATAAACCTTACAGAACAACTCGAGAATTCTTGCTTTTTGACACATAAAGACTCTAATTTTGCTTTCAAAATGATACAAAATTTATAAAGAAAAAAAAAAGGAGAAAAATTAAGATTCGTTGCTGCAGGTTTCGAGTGCCGTCACCTGCGGTGCGGTAACCCCAGCATGCGCTGGGACGTTACTGGAGTCGTCGCTTTTGGCAGCGACGGTCGCGGCGCAGCTGGCGATGGGGGCGGCGAGGAAGGTGGGCATGAAGTCGCCGGCCATGATGACGACGATGCCCTCCTCGAAGAGGCGCGGGGGCTTGGCGGCGTCGCCCGGGCCGCACGAGGCCTCTCCGTCAACGTCGCGGTTGTCGGCGTCTTCGACTGAGTCGAGGTAGCCGGTGAACTTCCAGTAGGAGCAGGCGAGGATGAGAAGGGCGAAGGCGATGAGTCCCATCATCGCCGCCAGCCCCCCGAAGAGGTACGGTACCGGCGAGTGCCATGCCGAGTGCTGCACGCTCGATGCGGCCGCCAACGGCGACGTAGCAGCGGCGCCGCGGCTTGTGTTCAACCCGACTCCGGGCCTCATTACGTATCTATACACTCCTCTATGCTTCCTCGTCCACAGAGAGAGAGAGAGAGAGAGAGAGAGAGATGCTATTGGGAATGAGGAAAGGGTGGAAGGGTGGGTACTTATAATGATAGTGGAGGCAATATATATATGTATATATATATATACATATAGCTATTGAAAATGACATAATTCGAACATATATTCCCCATGATTTCGAAGTTAGTATCTGCCGTTTTGGTATCAATACTTCTCCACGTGTAGAGATGTAATTGGGTGCTATTAGGTGTGTTCTTATCCAATAAGAGGCCCCACAGGTAGATATAGTATGCATGGCAAATCTTACTGAGGCCTAGTGACAATTGCGCTAACTCAAAGCTAATGGAGAACTCTTGAGCTACAAGAGTGAGGAGGAATCCATGAAGGAGGAGGACATATACCAACCCCCCCCCCCCCCCCCCTCCTTATGATATAATACTTGACTGGGGAGCACTAAAGAAGTTTCATCTATATTTCCAGAAGCCATGAGTGACTTCACACACTCATTAACATGAGATGAGGTGACAGAAAGGGAGATGGACTCCACTCATGATCCTCTTCAATAGGTGAAGGAAAGAACAAGCCCATGGTTTTGGTGTTCTAATGGCTCTAGGGATTATTTTATATTAAGCGATAGTTATTGATATCGATAATTTTTGTCTCGGGTGATGACCATTTAGTCTATTTCTATTTAAGATGATTGGAGATGCTTTATATATCATTCTTATTCTTGAGGTGGTGATAAGCTTTCGACGTTTCTTTTTTTTTTTTCTATACGAAGGTATAGGTTGAGAAATTTTTTTGATAAGGTTGTTTTGATATGTAAATAAAGACGATTTTGAGTATAACGGAGTTGATGTTTTGTTCTGCTTTTATAATCCAAGTTTTCTAACTACAAAATAAATATCTTCTGAATAAAAAATATATATTCTTCTAATTGTTACTTGATATAGTGAATTTGTTCCATTATGTTATGAAGTTGTCAATTGTCGAGTTTGACCGAGAACGAACATTCATCCTATCGTGAATAAAATCTTAATATATGACATAAATACTAAAAAGGATATTCTTTTAAATAAATCATATTATTAAGATCGAAAGAGTTGATGAATTATATTAGATCTATAATATACTCATAACATAATTTAAAATATTAATATGATATGAGACTTTGAAAGATTGAGTCTTATTTTCTATTAGAATAATTAAAATAGTTAAGATTAGATAAAATAAAAAGATTAAATCTATATTTAGATAAATAGATGATGAGGAGATTTTTTAGTATTTTAAAATATTTATATTTTATCTTTTAATCAATATAAATAAGTGCTTCTCTTTCGATCTTTAATTATATAAAATTTTTACATTGCATAATTAAAAGTTAAATTATGTTATACCTATAAAAAATAAAAAAAATCGAGAGATTTAAATTTTTTTTACATTTCTATGCATGTTAATCGAAAATTTTAACATTAGATTCTTTAGGTTGAAGAGTCTAAACCCTAAGAGGATCTTATGGTAAGAAAAACAACAAGAAATATAAATATTTCCTTGTCGATAGATATAGTCTACATGACTTTTTATTTTTTTTTTTCCTTGTGTGTTCTTCACATTTATCTTTCTTTTTATCATAAAAACCTTTTCTCTCTCTCTCTCTCTCTAGGGAAAAGAGATCCTGCATCAAGAGCTGGACTAAGGACTCAAGAGTCTTCCACTTTAGATTAATCAACTCATCAATCTGGAAGCTGAAGAAATGAAGTTTTGATTTCATTGTTTTGGCAACATTCGTAGACTGACTGCGTTTAGCTTTGTCTCCATTGTTTGACTTCCGGGCATCTCTTTTGGATAAAGAGAAGCACAAAGTGGGAATTTTACAGCAAACCAGCCGTGTAATGCAAGCTTTTACCTTTGTAATATTTTAACGTGAGAAACGACTGTTGACATCTATTAGTATTCTTATTCTCCTCTTAATATTCAAGTTATACACGACTATTTTCTCTCTCAATGGTTATTGCCAACTTGATAAAAAAAAAAGAAAAAAATAGAGAACTCTGTAAAAGTTTATCGAGACATGTTCGAGTCAAATCCATTGTAACACATGCAAGATGGGATATAGTTGTTAGCAGTGAGAAATGATTCTTAGTTTTCTCTGTCCTTTAATACCTTGGATTAGAGGATAAATGAATTGGATACATCATCATCAAATCAATAACGGGCGAGAGGTGGGCAAGAAACACTGGAGAGAGGCACCGGCGTTGCCGTCTCCTTCTCCTTGGAATGCCACCGGTCGCTCTCTCTATCTTCCTTTCTCCTCCGTAATGATGGAACGAAGAAGCATGAGATGACCGAAGCAGACCAGACCACCTTGTGGAGTGCATGGGATATGATAACATGGAATCTTTCTCATCGAGAAGCCATCAAAAAGCTTTCTACGCCAAAAGACACATGAATCATCATCCCTTTGCCTTGTTGTAGGGCATGGTTGCAGGTAGTGAGTGAGTGGTACTTCGTTGCAAGCATTACAACCTCCACAGCCACAAGGATGGAAGAAGAGGCAGGCTCAAAGGCCTCTGAGAGCGACGTAAATAGATTAGAATGCACTCCACGTCAAGTGCAGCGAATCGAGCAAGTTGGCAAAAGTGAACTGCACCATTTACTTACTTGTATGGAAACAACCTACATTGATCATACACACACAAACCACCGAGGAAGGAGGCGTTGTTGTTATACATAAAGCCCCACCGCGCGCACTCACTAATAAAGTACTGGGATTTATAGAGGAAGACCGAACTGGACTTTCTAATTGCTTAACCGTGCGGAGTTTGAACTCTCTTTTCTCCCCCGGCCGGCCACCACAGGCCACCGGGGAAAAGCCAAGGAGGTCGTAAAAGTTGTAGAAGATGAGATCCATGGACCATGAAGAACTACTCAACGCGGACAGCACTCGAGAGAAGAACCCCACCCCCCATGTTGAAGAAGCCTTTTTGCCATCATGCATCTTTTTGCCTTCCATGGAGAAGGATGTGTGTGTGTGTGTTTGAAATATTTGTAACCGTGGTGGGTGATTTGGTAGCAAACCACGCCACATCGAAGAACTGTTCTCTGGTTGGCACAATAAAATAAATGGGTTTTAAGACCATACATATACGGTGACAAAAAAAAAAAAAAGGCTCAGTGGATGTCTTGACACAACTTTAAGGTTTCTTTCTATTAAATAATGGTTATTTAGGAACAAAAAGGTAAAGCTGCTAAGAGAAAAATCCTCCCAAGTAATAATGAGCAAAACGTAATGGAAACACATAATTGTGGGCTAAGTGGATGTCTCATTCAACATAAAAGTTGACTTTAAACCATTAGCAGCAGCCTGGTCGATTGACAGTAATGTGTTGGATAGAAGTTGATGATGAAACATGGCACCACAGCAAGTCCAAGCAGTTGTAGTCATAAGCTTTTTTGTTGCATGAGAGCAGCTGTGAGATTAAAAGCAAAAAAAGAGATGCACAAATTTAGGTTTATATGAATTAACTTATTTACATGGAGAAGAGTTAACATTCTGTGATCAAAGAGCATAGCTTTGGAAGCATGCCAAAGACTTTAGAGACCACACTGATTCTGGGCACAAGATTCTCCTCCCACAACATGTGAAGTTTTCTGAGAAGCTCCTATCTTTGCAAGTATCTATTTTTTGCTGCCAAGAAGGACAGATACATAAAAGAATCAAACATTATATCATGCAAAGCTAGAGAGACTGCTGATTAGGAGGCAAGTGTGTTGCAGGATATTGGATAAGAATATGCTATCATGCAATCTCATAAGAAACAGTGATCCCTTTCAAGCCTGCATGGTTTAACCCCGGGACACTTCAAAACGACTACCGATGATGCTAATTTATGTGCCTCGATGACACAGGCATTTAACACTTCCATGTTGAACTGTAGTTGCACAAATTAAAACACGAGACAATCCTAGAGAAACTTTTTCTCCTCTTGAAGAGTCACTTCAGACGACAGACAATTTTCCAATACAAATATCACAACAGCTACAACGGCCTCGAAATGAAAAAGTTAGTACTGCTGGATGCAGCCGAAGCCGAATGACTTCAGGATATCATTTACCCCTGAAAAGGCAATGGAACACCAACTAAGAACATTTTCCGAAACGTGGACAAGATATGATTTACACTTACGTGTTCATCATGAGCGTTATGTTGTCTCCTTTCAACAGAATCCTCCCTGTAAAAAAGGAAGGGTAGACCTAGAGGATGAATAAAATGGGACATAAACGAAAAACAAGCAATAACTGGAAGGACAAAATAACTTGACCAACCCAATGGCTTTCTGGTTTTCTTCTTCACATTTACTTCCTCGGCTTCATCCAGGACCAAATTCATGTATTCATCAAAACCCTGAAAAACAATCATGCAACGTGTGACCAATTAGGAAATTGACCAAAAACGCATTACATTGCTTTTGTTAACATATGAACATTCATCGACCTGCATTTCGTTGCTTTTGTTAACATATGTACATTCATCTACCACCGACAACACCCTCATCTACCAAAAGATGACTATTTCTGTTGGGAACGTCATATGTGCCTATAATATATGTGGAATAATTTGCTTACTACTAAATAATACTGAACACGCAATAGTCTGCAAACTTTCCGTTTTACAGTATACCAATAGTTAAAATCTGTTCCTTTGATAACATCTTTAGCAAAAATAATATTATGACACGGTGAAGAAAAAACACAACATGCAGTAGAAAACAAGAAAATATCAACACTTCAAAAATCCAAGAGTAATGATAACAAAAAGAAACATGTATTAATATTACGGTAATAACATTTAACTACAGATACATGTGCATAACTGTATAAACACATGCTCAAAAATAAAAAAGGGCAAGGAATTCTTTTTCAGAAAACCAAAAAAATGTTTAGAAGCATTGCCCCCAACAGGATAGATTTTGACAATGCCTGATGCAACAGAAAGAAGTCCCATAATAATTAAAGAGAACGACTCTGATCAATGCTTCTAAGCCTAGATAACTGATGTGACAAAGATTATAGAGGGAACTCAATATTGGAATCAAGAAACACAAGTTGAGATGCAGCTTCCGTTTTCTTCTGTGACAGTTTCATGCTTTCAAAAGGGAGAATATAATACAAGTCATTCTGCCAATCTTCAATATTTAACGATATCTATAAGATCAGTGTCACAGATGCAAGGTCACAAAAAATGTATCTGCCACATTCAGGTATAAGCATCAAAAATGGGAAATAGATCATCTGATAACTGTGTACCCAATAAAGATTAACCAAATTTGAACAAAGTACCCAATAAAATGACAGATCACATAAATAGAAACTGAGTTTGTAATTAGACCTAATAAAAGACTGTCCACTAAATCAGCCTGAAGTGGCCACAATGAAGCTTCATAGTTATGACACTTAAATTGTCTCACATTGATAAAAAAAATTGTAGATTTTGTATCTATGAATAGAATAGCTTACTGCTACAAATCTTTGGCTTAAGCATTTTGAGCCATGTGATAAGGCCAACTCCATACTAACTAATTGACTAATAGGCTACTTGAGTCATAATAAATAGTACTAGGGCAGCCACAGGAACCAGTGTGGATTGTAGCACAGCAACCACCAAGAAGGACTAACTCATGCCCACAGAGATGAGGGTTTATTTATATTAATTTCATACTACAACAACAAAGATACTTCAAGGAACAATATGTCACGCCCTCACAAGGAATATGTGATTGTTAAATATGGAAGATGGTCAAAATCCTTATATTCCCATACTGGAAGAAACAAGGAGACATTTCTCTTACCACTACTGACTTTTGTTAAAATATCTTTGACCAAATGACTATACCAAATCAAAAGATAATATTGACCAACAAGCTACACAAGTCACGGCAATTATTACCCTATGATTTCAAACATTTCATAATGGATTTCCATATGATGGATCAAATGCAAATTTGTCCACATATATGATGGTGGAAAGGCATTCAATTGGTAGTTTCATATAGAGTCATCATTGTTCTCATTGCAAATCATCAGTTTTTGAGAAACATAAAAGACAAAACCTAATCATGAAAGTGAAAAGCTATCAACCATTCTCGCTGACAGAAAACACATGGATCTCATGCAAAATATGCAAATAAAAAATGTGCTAAAACTTGCCTCTAAATCACATTAATAACTTAAGAATGCTCCACAAGCTTATTTTACACATGGATCCTAACAGATAAAAGCTAACAACAAACAAAACTTTTGTGTGTTATCCTAAACTGAAAACTTTAAGCTGATATGAGATGTCTCGACTTCATATACACTTATTACTAAACTTGCACATCCTTTGTAAAGGAGATATATTTCCAACAGTACCAACATATGAAATCAAACCAACAATCTTTGGAAAATGATATGCTGCCTTACTGAAAGTCTTTGCACTGTATAGAAAAAGGATCAGCTAATGTCTTTTAAAACAATGCCCAGATTTAGACAGTTAACCAACACCTTGTTTTCGTAATTAAATTTGTCATGGGTTGTTTTTTTTTTTCATATCACTAAGTAAATCATCTCATATTGACTCTTAGATCCTGGATCTTGGCGTGTCTGACATTGTGCCTGATGCCAAAGTATTTTGGCTGATGCACTCATAACAATATCAGATGTTTTTTCACATGATATGTACACTATTTAGACGTGAGAAGGTGATGAGATATTTTAGTTGGACTGCTTAAAATCCACTACCAGGAGTAAATTATTTTAAGCTGAAGCTTTAAACTCATTGAACCAAGACCACAAATGAAGTGGCATTTAGCAACACAGAGGATGCATCTATGCTTCAGCATTAAAGTTCTTCCTACATAATTGACGAAGAGCACATGCACACTTATTTGAAGAATATCAAACCCCTCTTTGGATTCCTTAATAATATGCATGGCCCATAATACAAGGGAAACGGGTAAAACATAAGAAGAAACAATTCTACCTATCCATTTTTGTCAATTCCAGAGGTATGCTACGAGTTCAAGCGAATAATTTAGGTACATTCGAAACAGAACCAAGATCTGACTCGACAAATTTTCCACTCCAAATTCACAGAGCACATGAAAGATACAACTTTAACAAGGAACCTCAATAAGATGGTGAAAAAGAGAAGCAAAATACTTACAATAATACGCCCCTCGATCCTCAAATCCTTCTGCTCAAAGAGCCATATCTGGATGCGAGCTTTCTGAAGCAACAATCCAAAAAGTCGTATAAATAAGAAAACAACACAAGAATTAAAGGAAATCAGCGCACGCATCAGAACTTACGCTTTGGAGGAACCTGAAAATTAGATTCTGCAGCAGGGTCACCGATGCCCGATCGCGATTAAAACAAGAAGCAACACAACAAAGAATCAATAAGATGAGCAGAGACGGAAGGAAAACTAGGGTTTTGACAAGAATAATGGAGGGAGAGCGTACGATCGGTTGGGTCATAATCCGTTGAACTTTGGTGGACGCCATTGCTGCTTCACCCTTGTATCCGGTTTCCCTTCCTCCTCCTCTCGCGGCTCCGGCGAAACCCCTCACGAGACACGGGATCAAAACCCTAGCTTGATCTCGAAAAGCCAAGGGCCGGTCGAGAGTTTAAATGAGTAGGTTACTCTCTTCACACGAATCTTAAAGCATAAATATAATAAACCTCAACGGTGGATGCTGCCGATGGTCTCCGTGCAAAAATGACCTTTCTTTTTCTGACAACAATTATAGATCGTTCCGAAATAAAAAACAGTTATAAACCAATATAAAATATATAAAAATAAATCATAAATAAATTCTTTGGTATAGTAATTAGTATTGTAGATTTAAAACATAATGACATAGATTATAATCTTGATAGAGTATTTTTTTTTTTGTCAATCGCGAATCGTATAAAAATCGAAACTAAATTTTGCATTCATTAGTAAGAAAAAATTAGGTAAAAAATGAGAATTTTCTGAATTAGATTATTTTGTTAGATGATGGTATTTACACCACTTTTGGATTCATTAGTAGGAAAAAAAAAAGCGTAAGATGATCTAATATGCTGTAATTGTGTATTTATCATAAAATGCCAAAAATAAAAAAAAACACGTCGATAACTTTTCGTGTCATGTATTAAGCGTCATCCGAGATTACTGTCCTTGCCGATGTGGGACTAAAAGTATACCACCACGACACAACTTAACCCAGAAATATCCACACTAAATCTGGAAGGCATTTGTGCCACAAACAGATTGATAAAAATAAAAATAAAATACTTCTCACGTAATTGCAGTAAAATCTCTCGATGAAAGGTTTTCTCAATTGTCCTTCCTTTTCCAACATTAGAAGTCCAAGTAGTGGTTTCTTTAGGGATTCCATCTTGCATGAGGTAATAGTAATCATTGTGTACAAGAAACACATATGATCTTGGATCTACACACCAACCTTCTCATTTGAAGTAAAAGAGTCCAAGCTTCAAGAGTCTCACCTGCAATTTAGCTTACACTGACAGACTTTGTAATTGTGAGAGGATATTATAGTGAAACATATCATGAACAAAACATGAAGGTAGATTAAGCTAATTCAGCTAAAATCAATCACCGACAAAGAGCTCTGTTATAAAAATGAGGTTCTAATTATGACCACAATCACAACCTGACAACAGCATTGGGAAATCAGTCAGTGAAGAACTAATCAAACAAAATACATTAGGGAAAGAGAAATGTTGTGTGCATTCATGTCAGTACCATCTTACCTTGCAATGCCAAACATGATATGAGATGCCCTACTGAACTGTAGGCATACTTTTTTGGCACAGCAAAATGACTTACATGATCAATAGAAATATGCTGGCATAATACACTGGGTTAACTGCACAAAGACTAAAAATAGTTGTTCTCAATCAAGGTATAAATAAGAGGATTACAAATAAAAATAAATGTTACTTTATTCATGACCGATGGCACAAAAGTAAAGATAACCATCCCCCTTTGGACATTCTTAAATAAATGTGTGTTCCACAATTACTATTGCACATGCTTTGAACAGAAAGAGTGTCCTCATATGTATGTAAAAGCACAGCCTTCCACTTCTACTTCGTTTTCTTGATGGCAGGGATTCCACAAATCCATTAACAAAAACAAAGAAGGAACAATCTGTAAGTTGCGCCTTACAAGCAAAAAACCCAGGTCACAATAATGCTTAACTTTTTACACCCATCATCTGTTTACTTATCTATCTACCCTTCTTCATTTATAGATAGTATTGATATCTATACATTATATACCATCTATCTCATCTAATTGCTTCACAGCGTCATCAACAAATGACAATTATTTTGCAATGTACAGATTTGTTACCAACCTACAAAATGAATTATACACATATTCCTCGATGCCTCCCAAGATGTCAAGGATAAACCAAGATTTGTTACCAAGAAGTCAGGGTACTCTTTCTTGTATGTTGTGGCAAAGCACCCTTGAGTGGCATGTAATTAATGCATTAGCTTTATGGTGGGCTAAGCCTAACCCTGTGCTGATTTTGCCAAAGCCCAAAGGATATGTTTAGGTGTTGTAACACAAGGGGTAAGCTAATGCATTAGGTTCATGGTGGGTTAAGCCTAACTCTGCTGATTTAGCCAAAAACCTCGAGGATATATTTAGGTGTTGTCACTCACGGGATAAGAAAGTTGAGCATTAATAAACCTCCCTGATGATGCTCCGCACTTACCAGCAGTCATCCAAACTTAGGCTGATAAATTAAGTTAAACAATAGCACAGGACCAATCATCATGGGCTGCTAAGAAGCATGCTAACATCAAATTCATGAAAGGAACTGATGAACAAGTGATACTTTTGCCCCAAAAAAGAAACTTATTTATTTTGAACATCAATTAATCTACAAATCCAAGATGTATATCCTTATTTTGAAACTAGCAACCAACTGGATACAGGAAAACACCGAGTTCTTTGATTGTTTCAAACAAAGTTTCACCGTATCATAATATACCATCCGGTATGAGCGGTATGTATAAGTCCAATAGGGGACCAATACAGGCAGTACATATTAGCTTATCGGTACACTCTATGATAATGTTTATTAATACATTAGTACGATTCAGTATGTATCATACCGACAGCCGATCGGTATATTGATATGAACCGATAAGACAAACCATGGTTTCAAACAAGAAAGAGTTGTCTGCTTTCAGAAGTACCACGTTGGATTATGAAGTAGTTCGTTTAGTTAGAAGAGGTGAAAGGTAATTGTCACTTCAGCTGGCATTTCAACAATCTTAAGTACACAAAAGTTGCTTTTGCATAGTAATTGACCAGGGAGAGGGAGTTTAGGATGCCTTGGGTTCATGAACATGTAGATCTTATTGCAGGCACACTTGTACCTAAAAGAAAGATCTTTTAAAATCTTGAACCCGTCCCTAGACCAACTTTCCGAAAGAGAGAGATGTACAACCAAAAGACTTAAATTACGATAGAATTCAGAAACTGCTTGACAAGATCTTGCCACTTAGGACTGTCCAAATGATGTGCCCCTTGGCCTCATGGATTGAGGTTGACAGAAAGGAACATTGTGGTACTTCTATTTGATAGTCAGAACTCAAAACATGAACTAATGATTGGTGATGGAGGACACCATACCAAAGCATACTCATGCACAACAGATAAGACTTAAAGTTCCTTTGTGGCAAGATAAGAATTTTGAACATGCAAACCAACACAAAACGTGGAGAGACTATATAAATACTGAACCAAAAAGTCTAACCAACAATCATATCAGAAACACATTTACGACTACTTCATTTTCAGGCGTATCTAATAATATCCTAGCTGATAAAAGAATAGGTGAAACAAATATACAGTTGCAATTATGTATTCAAAAGATTCAAGTTCCAATTCTTTATTTCCTGCATCTAAAAATCGATCAAGTTGAAACTTACCAAGAATTCTCTTCTTCGTAAATAATATCTACTCCATTCAGGCATATCTAATAATATCCCAGCTGATAAAAGAATAGGTGAAACAAATATACAGTTGCAATTATGTATTCAAAAGATTCAAGTTCCAATTCCTTATTTACTCCATCTAAAAATTGACCAAGTTGACACTTACCAAGAACTCTCTTCTTTGTAAATAATATCTACTCCACTCGTACCAATCCTTCCATCTCTAAAATCATATCTTGAGGACAACTGACCCTTGTTCAGTTACCATCTTTAATGGCTAATGATCACCGAATCTAGGAAAGGAACTAATTTACCAAAGCTGTAAGATAAACAAGGAGTACTTAAACCAACATAAAATGTGTTAGGTCCCATTTACCTTTGAAACCAAAAAGGACTGACCAACCATCAGAGAACGTCTTTAGGACTACTACTGTTCCAAACAATATCTTATGATACCTTAATTGAAATCCAATTCGGCTTCGACATGTTATCTAAACTAAAAGGTGAGAGATTCAAGTTTTTTTTTTCAATAAGTTTATATTCATCTTTTGTAGCAAAAGATATATGACAAATCAAGCTTACTCTTTTTGGCTCATTGATATCTGGTACTTGGCAAATATTATTGATTCCATAAACATCACTGATTCCTCAACAAAATCAACTATTTGAACAATATACACTCACCCAATTAACCATTTTAGATGACTATTGCTCATCGAACCCAAGAGAAGACCTTAGATTACCGAAGTTTCCAGCTAAACAAGGCCAAAAAGCTACATTGATAAAAAAAAGAACATCAATTTGTACATGAAACACGGAACCCTAACACAAGGAACAGAAATAACTTACAAAGATCCACTGATCGAACCCACCCCGACGGCCGGCCAACAGTCGGCTCCAGCTACGCCACGACAACGAGAGCGCGGCAGATCGGGCAACCACGCGACTTCGCCAGCCACCGGTCGACGCAGGCGACATGGAACACGTGCCCACACGAGGGGAGAGCTCGGCACCTCTCCCCCTTCTTGAACCCTTCCAAGCAAACGGCGCAGTCCGGCGGAGGCCAAGGCGGGGACGCCGATTGACTGGAGCACTCGAACCAGGGAAGCCCCTTCAGCTGGGCAACCGAGAGGCCGGCGGGCGAAGCGTCGTCGGCCGCGTTCGGAAATAGGGGGACGTTGCGGCTACGGCTGCGGCTGCGGCTGCGAAGGGTGCGGCCTGCGACGAGGAGGTGGAGGAGGACGACGGCGGCGACCCCGGCGAAGAGGAAGAAGAGCGCAAGGGCAACGGCCATGACGAAGGTCTGGAGGATGAAGGCCAGCACTCGGGCCCCGCCCCGGGGCTTGGCGAACGCAGAGTCCGACGGCAGCGTCCGGGGCATCTCAGCGGCGGCGACGGCGGGGAGCGGGCGTCCGTGATCGATTCCTGCCATGGGGTTCCGCCGATGTTGCGGGAGGACGAGGAAACACACTCGATCGAGGCCTCCGGTTTCGGGATATTATTGGAATGCGCGATTACTCGGTGAAGGCACGACGCTCTCGCGGGGCACTATATATTGACGCCTATCGACCAATCGTAACCGTTGGTTCTGCTCGGCGAAGCGCCGGATGATGGTGTGGGATGACGGCGGCTCCGCTGCCGATACCCGGGCACGGCCCACCGTTTCCTTCACGCGTCAAGACACTGAGTGATAGTGACATGTGTCATAACGTTGACTTAGTCAACGTTATTTTGGTGGGTGAGGGATTGGCGGACTCCAGCCTGCCGCCCCTGGTTTTCCCGGGCCCCGTAAGATAAGGATTGCGTGTCGGAGCGTCGTCGGCCGTGGCTGCTGTTGGAAGACGTACGCTCGATCCTGATGAAGATTTTTAAGATTCGGGTCCTTTCTATCGTTCGAGATTCGTGCTCGATTCTGATGAACGTTGCTGAGATTCGTGCAAACTTCAGAGGTTGGGCTGCATCCCATTGCTAAAGTGATGGTGGTGGCCGTGGCTATTGGGATAAGATTCGTGCTTGATCCTGATGAACGTGCTCCTCGGCCTAATCGGTCCGTTGCAGAAGCCCGTCGGCCGTGCATATTGGTTCAGGATTCGTGCTCGATGATCATGAGGACAAATGGGCCTCGGCGGATTCTGGCCCAGCCGTCGGCGTGACTTCTTTCTCCCTCTCATTCCACGTTGAAGACATCTGGGCCGTGGCTATACTTTGAAGATTCGTGCTTGATCCTGATAGGCTCGGGCATGTAGGTTTGGGACGATCCTGGCCGTGGCTATAAGTTCAAGATGCGTGCTTGCACCTGATGAATAAATACTATTTAAGATTCGGAGTATTTGGGCCGAGCTATAGGCCACGACTTTTTTTTACTTGTATGGGTTGTCTCGTTTAAGGCCCATAAGGCCCATAAGGCCCATAAGTCCCGTATTGGGCGCAGTTACCTCTCGCCGAGCTTCTTTTAACCGCCGGCTGCGGAAACCCTAGAATTGGAGCGGCGAGACCGCGGCACGTTCTTGGGCGCAGGCGGAGGAGATGACAGGAACGTTGAAGTGGGAGATAGTGCATGTTCCTGGCGAGCCAGATTTCTCTCTCGAAGTGTCTACTGGTAAGTCGGTTTCATCGGATGAAGTTTAGTGTGCCGAGGGGCGTTGTTTGCTGGTTGATTTTGGTTCAGTTCCGATCGTTTTTGCTGTTTCAGTTAATGTTTTTGCATCGAAGATTGAGCCAAAGCTTGCCAACAAGATTGTGAGGTTAGCATTTTGTTCTACCATTGGTTTGCTTTGCTTTGACAGATACAATTTTTAAGTTGTCCTTTGGCAGTTGTAATTGATTCTTGTGCGATGAATTTGTTTATGATGGTTCTTTCTTTCTTTGTTCCTGCTATCTGTTGAATTGCTTAGGCAGTTGAATCAGGTGTGTCCACTTGAGAATCTCCGTCATGTGAAACGGGTGCGAAAAAGGACGGTTGAAGGTCTGACCTTTCCTCCCCTTTTTCTGCATGAGTAAAAATTGTTCCTTTTCTCTCTCTTTAATCTTCTGGTGTAGAGTAATAAATGTTGAGAATAGTGGAAGACGTTTATTGGTACCAAAACATGAAGGTATGCTTGATTCGTGAAAATTTCTCTACTCAGATCGATACCAACCTTTATCTTCTTTATTGCATTATTGCTTTATTATTAGTGCATACTGGTATTGGAGGGAGGCCTTATTTTCTAGCCAATCATCTTAGTTGTAGATGACAGCGACCAGTTCTGCAAACTTGATGTCTACAAGGCAGTGCTTTCTTGCAAATTTTTGATAGCTATTCTTTGTTTGTGTTCCTATTATGTTCTAGCATCTCATTCTGTAAATGTTATATCTGACTTATCGTAATTTTTAAATGGCATCATGGATTTTTTTATCCGCATTTTCTTTAATAATTTGAATGTTGGAAAAGCTTATTTGATGTAATTCCAAATAATTGTATCATTTGACTTTTTTCTGACAGGTAATGTTGAGTTGTCTGTGATTCTATGTCTTTCTGATGAATATGAAAAAGATGCTGAGGCAATATCAAGAGGCATTCATCAGCTTATCAGTGACTATAATTTATGTCCTTATAATGAAAAAGTGAGCTCTCTCTCTCTTGCCTTTTCTTATTCATATTAGGAGTCGCTAATTTTCGTTGACAAATTTGTGGATGTCAAAAATCATCATCACCTTATAATGTAGTTATTAAAATCATGAGATGAGGATTACCATGTGAGAGGTTTACACTTGATTCCTAGAGCCAGAAAATTTGGCATTTTGGTTTTTGATGAGGTTCATCCTATGCACCTCGGGCATCATGGTTTGAATTGTGGAATTCACATTTTTGCAACCAAAGGGGAAGTTGTACATGTTTTGCCATCCCTAGACCCTCTAGTGGTGAGAGTCTTATATATTGGATATCAATTTTGGAATGGAGCACAAACTGAATGTTGGTTGTTATATCTTCATTTTGTATTTGATCTACATGGTGCTTTAAACTTGTTTAAAGAAGTCACTCAAAAGCTATGTGGGAATGTTTGTTTATGACATGCCTAGTTTCATTTAGTAATAACATGGCTTCAAGCAACATGATATAATGGTTTGTCGGAGTTAGGAACTTGAATTTGCCTCTATCAAATTTTGATGTTAAATTCAGTTACTTTTTACGGAGGTCACCTTTATTAAGAATTTCTTACATTCACTAGTGCTGAAACTAATTCCAGGTTGCCAAGTATGCTGCTAGATCAAAAGAAGAATGGGAGGAACAGTGCAAGTTTTGGCCGACGTCATATCATCCACCAACCAAGTAATTTTGGTTATAATTGTCATTCAAGTTTTGGAGATATTTACTTGTTATATTGATTTGTCATTTCCTTCAATCTATATATCTCATCAAATTATACACAGATTTGTATGTATTAGTGGCAAAATTTTCTGTTGTCAAATTTCTTTTGTACATTGGAAAGCCTATCTCAAACTTTCCCACCTTTCTTAGTTTGGACTGGATTGAGATTTATTGCATGTACTAAATAAGCTAATTTTGCATGTGTCTTAATGGATTAAACACGGAAGAGCATGCATGCGGATGTACTTTTAAGTAAACAAAGATGGAACAAACAACACATCTCTCGTTTGGTGGTTGGTTACTATGTTAAAATCGGTGAGTCTTTGAATTAGTAATTTGGGGTCACATTTCGATTATTAGATCTGAAGGGTACCTCTTCAAATATAATGATGTGACCTTATGTTGTTGTGGGGGAGCTTGTTGGATTCATATATTTGATGCATTTTTATTTAGTCTTAAACAATTACAATCTTTTCCAGGCATTGGTGTCATAACTTGTGCCCTTTTGTTGGCCTCTTGAAGTGGTTGGTATAGTTCATGATTGACAAGTCCAACATCTAACAGTTGGATCAGATTTTAATTCATTTCAGGTTTTGTGAAAAAAAGAAGTAATGTGTAAAAGAGAATATGATGGAGTAAAAGGTAAGAGCAAATCAATGAACCAACAAAGATGAAATATCAGCATTTAATAACAGCTGCTTACATTTATGAAAAAGCCAAGATTTTCATTGTGTTTTTGGACAAACAGTTGTACTCTGGGTATAAATACTGATTGTTCTTGATGGGGTTGCAGTACAATCTTCTTATCTGTGCAAATGTTTCAGTCTCGATGGGGTTGCTGGTCTGAGTGAAGGGGAATTGCAATTGATATTCAACTACATGAAGGTTGTGATCCAGTTAACAAAGTTGAGTTATACTGGTGGTAAAGTATGTTAGTTATTCTACTTGTGCACTATTTTCACTTCTTGCACAGTCTTTCTTTTTTGCAATTTTACTATAAAATAAACTTTTGAGTAGAGTTGAGGGTTTAACACTATTCTGCAAAGTTACTGCACTTAGTACTCTGTTATGCTGATATTTACTATAGTTTTCGTAGATGCATATCTGGTTTGAGTTTGTTTCTTTTTCAGATGTGTGAAAATCTTGAAGGTTTTCTTCTCTCATGTATTCTACAAGTCATAATTATTTTGTATGGGTGCACGCATGTATGTGGTTGAGAGGAGAGTTTGTCCAATTACTGATTTTATGAAATTAGAGTATCCAAGCATATATGTTGTTTGACGTGTACTGAGGACATATACTTTTGTAGGGGATTGGTCATCAACTACACTTAGCAGCTTGTCATTTATTATTACTTTACAATATGAGTTGTTTGTTTAATCCTTTTTTTAATTTTATGTTTACTTTCAATTTCTCTATGTTTTCTGTTAATCATGCCTGCTTTCATTTTGTTCTTAACACTATTAATACCTTTCATGCTGCTTCATATGCCTATACACCCAAGTCTTCCTCCCGTTACGGACATAATAACTAAATATCTAAAGTGGAATTGTACCTTAGCTTGCATGCTATCATACATACATACATATGTATTCAAGTCTAAGAGCCTATGTCTTTTCCTTTACTATGTTCAACTTTTATAGATTTGTATGAATATTCATGTCAGCGAGCACTTAGCTGAGCATGTTCTTCAGCATTGCAGGTTCTAAATGCTGCTATCATCGTTGATCCTATTAGTAGGCAAGTCATTGCAAGTGCTAATGACCAAACGTGTCCATGGCCCGCAACATACGAGACCAGTGCAGGATATAGCTGCAATGACGGATGTGGAGTAACCATTGCATCCCATGAATCCAATCTAAATGGATTACAGAACAGTTTAGAAATTTCAGTTCAAAATTTTCAACTTGATAAATGCAGTGATGTATGTGCTGGAGTTTCTTGCTTAAATCCTTGGGGATGGACAGCACAAAAACAAAGCAGTCAGAGTTCATCATTGAAAAGCCAGAGCAAACATACATGGCATCCTTTGAGGCATGCTGCTCTTGTTGCTATTGAAAATGCCGCAAAAAGAGATAGGCAACTATTCCCTGGTCCAGGATCAGCAGAATCTGAATCTAAACCAAAAGGCAATTCACTGTGTGCTGATAATTGTCCAGCAAAACGTCAAAAGATGCAGGTGTGAGCTTCTAAACCTTACTATCTGTTTAGAGTTTTAGTTTCTATGCTGCTCTTTAGGTTTCATTTGTAAAATTTGAGCCTTGAATATGTCATATTTCGAATCAGAAACATGTATGTCAACTGAATCTATTTCGTCAGGAGCACAGCATGGTCAAGGAAGTTCCAGACAATAGGGAGCCTACTGAAGTAATGCGGCCTTATTTGTGCACTGGCTTTGATATCTACCTTGTATGGGAGCCATGCACCATGTAAGCCAAATTTAATGTTTAATATGCCTATATGTGATTAATATTTCGTCTAAATTTCTGGTTTTGGAGCTTGTTTCAACCATGCAGTAATGCTAAAATTTTTCAGCAGTTAGCGAATATATGACATGCTTGCCACAGATAATATAGTTTTTTGCATTAGATATGTTATAATATATTTATATCTGCATGTTTGAAGGTGTGCCATGGCACTTGTGCACCAACGAATCCGTCGCATTTTCTTTGCGCTTCCAAATCCAAATGCTGGTGCTTTGGGCAGTGTCTACAGATTGCAAGGAGAGAAAAGTTTGAATCATCATTATTCTGTTTTCCGGATTTTGATACCAGAGCAAGACCTTAATAGGGTAGAATTAAATGTATCTGATAATATCTTAATACATGGCTGAAATCCAAGTGGCCACAGAACTCTCAAATTGTATCTCTATTAACCATTCAAGTGTCAACCTGCAGACAATTAGTTTTACCAGTTGTCTTGTCTTCACTAAGGTCCTCATTTATAATCAAATTTGGTTTTGTCTGGAGGAGTTACGGAGACATTCTTCTTTTCAATTCTCCATCATCTGAGAGTTTCTTGGCTAGAAAATGATCATGTTTTGTCTTTCTGGGTGAAGCTTTTCAGGCTTTGTCTATTGTATTATTAGAAGTTATCTCGGAAGAAGAATGGTTATGAAACTTGAAGACTTCACTTGTTATTCTTCTACATTCCACTCTCCTGCAGGACCACAGGAAATCTTTGTGCTAAGGTAATTGAGAACAGCTTACTTGACTCTCATCTGTGTAAATGGCTAATGTTATCTTTGCCAACTTCTAAAACCATGTTTTATTCTTAGCAAATTCTTTGTCTCTTGATGAACCTTTTATCGCTGTGATTTTCCTCCTGTCGTTGTAGATGTTAAACAATGAACTGATATTGAGTACTGGTTCATGTTTCTTGCATATATTTCTTTCCTTTTTTGATCTCTAGTCATATGACTCTTGGACAAAATCCATGTCAGGAACCGTGTGCTCTCTCATGTCTGTTCACGTGCACAGGTTGAACGAAACACAAAAGCGGCATTTCCTTGCATCACACGTGCATGTTTTAACTTATTGGAGCTGTATGCCCTCTGTCAAGCACATGAGTCCAACTTGATTGATCCTGTTTGATCTGAGATTCATTCATTTCAACTTAATCTAGATATTGACATATGGTTTATCAATCCAGTGATCTGATAAGGTAGGTGTCTAATCTGATCATTTTCTGTTTGAAGTCATGCTTTATGAATTGAGGTCAAAACATATGTTGTTGCATCTGGACTGATTGTAGCAGCAATTCATTTTGTTCATATCCTGGGTCTTACAGCTGTCCCTTCTGACTTATGTTGGATAAGAGTAACCCTGCATGTCTGTGAACAAGTTTATATGAGACATGCATGACAAATCATGTCTTCATCATGCACAACTCTGGCAATGCTGCCAGTGAGTGAGGAGGCCCTGTTGTCATCAGTTCACATGACTTCAACCTGTTACTAAGCATTTTTTTACATCTTAAGTAAACTCTTGTCTAAATTTTTTTTTTCAGGTTTGATACAGTTAAAGGTGTTACAGAGCCGAAGATTTTATACTTTGGATCACGAAGATTCAAGACACATTTCAGATTCCTGATTGTGTTGCCAAAACAGCATATGGTGAGAAAAGGAAGTCTTATTTAATCTGAGGGTCATGTAGGCATCAAATTTTGCATCTTGACTTGGTTAAGATACAGGTATAAAATCACACTCTGTTCCAATTCACTTCTTGATGTTATTTGAATGAGACATTTTACTCTTTATGTAGCCAGCATATGACAGACATATGACAATCCTTTTATCATTAGTGAGTCCAAAGAGGAATAGAGCAGATTCCTCTGGTACTCATGCATGCCCCCTCCCTGCTACTCCAGATGATCAACATAGTAGATTAAAGTGTGGGTTTTGAAAGACTTAATCATCTTCCTGTACTCTGTGACCTTTGCCTCACTACACAAGCATGTAGGTTGTGTTAGACAGGGGAGGAAGCCTTTTGATGCTCTTTCATCATAGTATACATATGTATATCATCATGCTAAAGCAGACTATATCATCAGCACATCTCACCATATTAAATGTCAAAGTAGCTTTAGGGTGGTGGGTTGGTAGGGTTGTAAGCTTGCAACTAACAAAGTTAGGCCAAGTAGGTTGTCTTGAAAACTCCACTGTATTAGCTAAAAGATGCAAATATTTAAGATGAAAACTTATAAGGGAAAGAAAAAGAAAAAGAAAATGTTGAGGCATAGTTGAATAGATTTCAAAATTCTTGAACTATTTCATAATGTAACAAAACATCTCTCTTGCTTGCTTTTGTTTGATTTGGAGAAAAGATGAGGAATCATAACATGTGAGAGATTGCAAGTAAAACATGTGAAGAGGATATGGTTGGGACTGCACGGTACAAGTTTCTTACCATTGGCATCTACCAAGGCATCGGGAACAACCACTATGGGCAAAGTCCACTAGACACGATATTTTTTTTTTAACAAGGATTATATCAATTTTTTTAATTAGATATAATAAAAAATGAATCAAGATTAAAGTTTAATTCATCATGATACTTTTATATCTTTTTAAACTAAGCTAATTGATACCTTCATAATTCTATGGGCTGATATAACTATCATTTAAGTCAACTCCGATCTACCCTAGGGTTTCTCAAAAGGACTCTTTGGATGAAAGAAGTTGGACTACCCTTGTTTTCACCCACCAGATTGGTTGTTCTCAACAGATGTCAGATTAAGAACCTTTAGCTATCCAAACCCTTTAATTTTTGGTACCTTCATGCTCATAAATTCCAAACCAGTCTCTCTCATAATCTAACATGTACTACTACTACTCTACGTCACAATCAACACTACTTGTGCATATATATATAAGACTTGAGAGATTTCTCAAGTCGAAATGTTATATGAGGTAGAACAATTCATAGGGTAGGTGATGGTTTACATCTACTCTCTTTCTACCATATGGCATTTTGTAGGATAATTTATCTATTGCCGACTGGAATCAGTGGCAGAGAAGCAGTTTACAGTCTACTTAAGAAAGAATTCTAAACAACAGTTTGTGATAAGAATTTTCAAAGCACAGTATAACCCAAATATTAGAATATCAAATGTCACTCTCTACGAGTCTAATGGACTAGTTGATCTATCAACTTTATTTGATTCAAATCATTAGCTAAAATGTTTAAGTTAAGATTGATAATAATATATTCATCAGATTTTTATAAGCTACTCTTAATCTTATTTATTTTAGATAAATAATAATTGAAAGTGAGATAATCAAACATAATCCTAAATAAAGAATATAGTCTCAAAGTAATCATTGTTTCTTAGGGCATTACGATTACATTAACCATAGCACAACGGGAGGGACATAAACAAAGGCAACAACATCTGAAAGATTTCGATTTTTTTTTTTGTCTTTTGGCAGCAAAAGCAGCATAAAAGGACAAATGAATGCAGAAAAAATAACTCTTTTCATGTTGAAAGTAGCAGCCCAGAAGAGAGAAGATGTACATATTACAAAGTGGAACATACAACATTAAGTACACGTTCATGTGGAGCCATTTCATGTTTGCTAAACAAATTTGCTCATTATTATTATTATTATTACTATTATAATTTGTGAATCATCAATTTCTAAACAGAAAACATATGAATATTAAAATAGACATGAATAAATTGACTAAAATAAACAATAAAATTCCGTTGCCGGGACTCGAACCCGGGTCTCTCGGGTGAGAGCCGAGTATCCTAACTAACTAGACTACAACGGATAATTATAATTTTAATACCTTAACACCTTCACATTATGTTATATTTCGATGCGAACAAGTAATTAAATGTGTTATTAATCGGTCATGTTTTCTTTATGAAATAGGTCGGGTTGATATGGTTCAGGATATGGTACAATCAACAACCTAATTCTGTCTCATCCTATTTGTGTCAAAAGTAAAGATTTCCTATAGATTGCTTGGATCTTAGTAGTCCCTTTGGTTTACCACCCATAGAGACACAAACCCATAGAGACAGCTGAGTGTGACTGGCTTCTTCTTAAAAATCTTTAGGAATACGAAGAGCGCATAGAAGAAGCCCATCTCGTATCCCCGGAAGAGGCTATAGATAATAAATATTCTTGTGGTTTTAGCTAGCTTTCTCAAGGGTTTTGAATCCAACTACATGTTTTAAATCCACATATACGCTCGATCACAATTGGTCACAGAAACAAATGTAAATTATTAACATGCACGAACAAATAATTTTCTTTCTTTTGCAGGGTACTAGATAAAATTATTCTTAAAAGAATCCGTGAATCTAGGAGATGAGTTAAAACTCTTCAGACCTGATGGAATGCAAATGGACTCTTCTTCTTCGGTTGCTTTGCTTAACAAATGGTAAACCTGAAACCAAAGCAGCACCATCAAGAAAAAAACACTTTGAAGACAGAAACATTCTTACCACCATTTATTTTGCGATTTTGACGTGCCCAGCGAAAAAGCTACGAGTCGAGTCAATGTATTTATTAGTGACGAAAGGAGGATTATTATGCGAGTGATACCAACAATTCGATCATGGTATCTTTGAAAAATGCAGAAAGAAATTGAATCTAAGTGGTTCATCACAACACATTCTTCATGTTTGCTTTTGATATATGGGAGGGACTTGTGCCAGAACATGTCACCAAATAAAGAAGAAAAAAAACCAAATGACAGACTACTTGGAACAATGAAAATATAGCACCACCTATCATAGGATCAAAAAAGATTAGCATAAAAGGTAGAGAGCAAAAGTTCAAAAGCATAAATGCTCCAAAATGAAAACCCAACACATGAACTAGGATCCTTTGGAAGATACCGTTGCCATCGTACAAAAGCTTGATTACAGGCAAACTTAACTTTAAACATACAAGATCACCATCGGACACCCAAGCTATGAGCATTAAATGAATCAGCATGTCAAATGTTGTTTTCCACCGACTGATAACAACTGCAAGCTTTTTTCATTATGTAGGTAAAGGCTACACAACTGATGACAAATAGTGAGCTGTTAAATGAATAACCAGTCCATACCAAGTATTTAATGTTGACAATCTTAACAATTAACTTAGTCATGGTGTATCCAGAAATCAATCCAAGTTAAGGAATGTCTCTAGCCACGAAAGGGGATCAGTGATCTTTCATCAACCTAAATAACTGCCAGCTTGATTGATTAGCACAGAAAGTTTGCAATAATCCATCTGAAGAACCTAACCAACTGTGTGTAGAAGCATGTCCTATCAACTGTGCACATTATATATATATATATATATTAAAGTTTGGGATAGATGATAACATCAACTAGTGGTGGCGCACACCCACAACCTTTTTTGTGGTTGATATGCCCACCGTCAATGGAAACTTAGATCAAATGGAGAACATCCATAACCATAACAACCGATAATTTTGGACAGTGGGCTATGCACTCGAATGTGTTACACTAGTGAGGCCTAAGATAAATGATATAGATCATTTGCACTTGACAACTTATACAGGATTACGATATTTCTCTTAGCCCTTTCGTCTATCTCCTTATTTGTTTGCATATCAGAAATGCCTGTTGTGCCCACATCAGGAAAATTGCTTTCTTCCACACTATCAATGCTGATAAACAGCAAGAAACTCCTCCAATGTCCTTTCTTTTTCCAGGTCTTTTGAAATTATAAGCATCTTTTCATGCTTTCAGCATGAATTCTTTATAGATATTAGAAACTTAAAAAGCCATAATAAGATGTAAAGAATTCAGGTCTGTAAACAGATCTATGCTTATATTTGGATTCATGAGATATTTCAAACATTTACTGGATGTGAAATTGAAATCCACATTTGCAAGTCACTAATCCATTTATGAAAAGAATAAAAATAATCACTCCCATCCTCTCAAGAACACACAAAAAGTAAATAAAGTCAATGGACTAGAGACTAGATGTATGAGTCTTCTAAAAATGAATATTATCTGTAACTAAAAGCTATGACTAGAAACTAACAATTGACAAGTAGTACAGGACTCATTAAAAAAATAAAAACAATAGTGCAGTAAACTATAAGGGTATGTACAATAAAAAATATAATATAGGTCCTCCGGTGCATATATGTTCATATCAGGGTTTGCAATATCGTACTGTACCATTCGGTATAAGCGGTACATGCCGGTCTGATTGAGGATCGGTACAGGTGGTACATCGATACACCTTAGCATACCATATGTCAGTATGCTCGGTATAGCTCGGTACTTATCGTACCAACAGCTGATTGGTACATTGGTACGGTACGGTATTCAAAACCTTGGTTCATATGGCTCCATCGGACAAGGCTTTTGTGGCTAAATAAGCAACTTATTAATAAGATAAAGTGTTTCATCAAAGTAGAAATGTTATTTTTAGAAATACATCCATTTAAATAATTGATTTTCATTCTCTCATAACATAACTTGCAATACAAGCTACCCGAAAAAGATTCTTATGTGTAAAGTTCCATCATATGCTACTAAATGATGCCATTCTCTTTTATTACCACAGATAAAAGATATGACCATAATAATATAATGACGTAGAAGAACAAATGGTAGACACATAAATCTTTAATAAATCATATATACTTGTCAATCAAATTAAATTAAAAAAATGCAAGACAATCGATAAAATTTTCTTAAAGTTAGCTGAAAATGATGCATTGAATTGAGAAATTATAGTCAAACATGCATGACAAATGCATAAGCCAACCAAGTAGCCTTGAAGAAATTCTATTCAGGGAATCAGGATAAAGAGAACAAGAAACCAGCTGAATGAAAATGAATTAGCTGCGGGGCTGGCATCCTTACAAAACTGTGTACATACATGACATGGTCTCTCATGGTGCAGATACAACAGCAATAAAAGACAGGACGTAAAACATTTCTAACCTGCACCAGAAGTTGTAATAAAATATGTATTTAAACCAAAAGAATATTCTCGGGCAAAGCCGATCACCATGGCTCCATCTTCTCTATACATAGACAAAAAATCCCAAGGCTGAAGTATTTATGTGTTTATTTTGATGTATAAAAAATTGTACCTCATCTGCTAAGAGGTTCAAGCTGCACTTCCATTATCCCAGATGTCTGAGACTCTGATTTAGTACCCGCCCTTTCAGAACGCAACAGATCCACTGAATCATCTTCCTCACTGTTTCCCAACACCCAATTGCCTTTTAAAGAGCTCCTATGTATTCTTCTTCGCTTAATCTCCATATATTCCAAGTACATAACTAAAAGGGCACATGCCAAAACCCATAATATTAATGCCCAAGTAAGTCCTTGAACATTCTCACTGCCATACCTATGCCTCAAATGCTTCATTCCAGTAACTAGTGCAGCAACTCCAGCTACAATAGCAGACCTCCCTACAATAACATGAAAATACTCCCAAATTATCCTTTTTGAAGAGGCAATCTCTTCTTCAGCTGGTCTTTTTGGACGTAAGTATGCATTTAATGGCTGTGCACATGCCAAGAGTATGGCAGTTACACCAAATTTCACATGCACCAAACTTAAATAAAACCCGCGGAGTTCAGCAGCTGCAAAAAGAACACCAAGCAACATGATAGCTATTCCAGAGTATTGCAAGTAGACATGCAACTGGAACCAGCCATCACCCTTTATGTGCTTCAAGTACCTCGCGGCCAAAATACCCCCAGGAAGCAAGATTCCCCAAGCCACAAACATCATGAATCCATGCACAGCTAGAACAGGGCGAAGATCCTCGTCCGCCTCTGCTGATCCTCTCAACAATAGAACACTAACAGGTCTGTTGCTTGCGACGGAATGCATATTCCTCTCACTTAAGTTATCTGCCAACCACTGAGCACCCATCGCCCAGATGACTTTGAGTGGAGTAGTTGGATCAATAATATTCTTACACTCTATCTTTCCACTGCAGGAGGGTGACAGAGGACGAGTAAATTCAAATGTTATTATTCCATTTTCATGTCTACATCTAACAAAGGTCAAATTTTCAGAAACCGGATGTACACTCATTGCGTCCTTGCTGTCGATCCAGTAAGTGTTCACATGACCTTTCCCGTTGTTGTCTATCCAACCGACATATGCATAGCTGTCTATCATTCCACTTCCAAATCCAATTGCAAGATATCCGCTTTTCTTCTCACCTCGTGCTGCAATAGATATTGAATCTTCAGATAAAGTCCAAAAAAAGGAAACCTGTTGATCATCCAAGAGAACACTGTTATTATACATGTCTGAAAGACCACCATCAACAACCTGCACTTTCCAGCCCATTTTCTGCTCGAACAAGGAGTGGTAGTAAAGTTGATCTGGTGTATTCCGATCAGGCAACCATGTCAACTCTGTCGGGCTAGCTGGGACACCTTCAAACTCTGGTCCACCAGCATACATAACCTCTGTCATGTTCCGCAATGTTGCATTCCCACCAATGGGATCAGAGGTGAGGTATAGTGCCACATCATGCCCAGCTTGGATTGAGAAGGTTACTGGCACACCTCTTTCAGCTCTCAGCAAGGGTGCTTCTTTCTTGTTGATATAAAGAACCTTTGTGGGATTCGGAGGGTTGGGGTAACGCAATGCAGGCCCTGAGGTAACAACCAGCGGCGTCTTTGCATCTGCAATTATAATATCCTGATCCTCCTTATCTTCAGCATCCAGTGGCCCAAAGCAATTGTCCACCTCCTTCGACAAATTGAGGCTGAGGTAATTATAGGCTGTTTCTCGTGGTTTCCCATGATTCTGAGGAAGGTAGTAAGGCCGAATCGAATCGGGGGGCTTCAACAGACCCAGCGCCCAGATCACTGTCATGTTCTGTGTCATGTTCACCGGCACATCATACTTTTCATCAATGGACACTAATGGGCGCTCGTACCGAACAAATGCCACTCCATCTCTCCGGTGACCATAGACCAATTTGGTATTGTTGACCAGTCCAACTGGATCTGAACCCTCGTAGATTGTATCAGGACACACACCTTCGACCTTGCCATCCTTGTTGAGAAGGCATTCACTGTATCCAGTAATGAAATAGTCTTCGGCAAAGGGATTACCTTCTTCTGTGAACCCGGTGACAGTCACATCTGCATTGAGCATATGCGATGACGAACCAGGCGTCGTCCACCCAAAGGCCATATAGTACTCCGATCCCACCGTTGCTTCAAGGCCGATATCGACAGAATCAGATTCAGGGTACAGCGTCCACCGAAGTCGAAATTGCGAAGATAGGGCAAAGCAGTTGGTGAACATGGTCGGCTGGCGGTGGATCTGGCTCTGGCTCTTGTGCTCGACCAAAGAATCGGAAGCCGGCGAAGGGGCTGGGGAGAGATCGGGACTCGGGGCCACAGCAGGGGCGGTCTCATTGTCGCCGGCATTCCGGAGGAGGACGTGGCCGAAATCGGAGGCGGTGGCCTCGTCCCAGATGGCGAGGACGGCGATCTGGTCCCAGGAGGCGTTGTCCGACAGCCGGATAGTGAGCGACTCGTTGCGGTAGGTGCGGTTGAGGGGCAGGTCGGAGATCCGGGATCCCATTGTCAGGTTGTGGAGGTCGTCGCCAGCAGCGCCAAACCACCGGACCTGGTCGGAGCCGGCAAGCATGTCGAATCCCCGCACGGAGAAGGAGCAGCCGTCGACGATCCGGACGACGCCGCGGACCTGGTGCTGGACCATGGCAAGGTCCGCCTCGAAGCCGGCTAGCGAGGTGTTCTCCCTGCAGCCGGCGACGGCGGGACCGATGGGGAGGAGGAAGAAGAAGAGGAGGAGGAACAGCGATGGCGGGGACGCCATCGAAGGAGGTGGATCGAGATCTGGCCAACGGGTCCCCGGGATTTGGGGGCTAGGGTTAGGGTTCGATGAAGGCGGTCGTTAGCGCGTCGCTGCGGAGAAAGCCAAATTTAGTGGGAGGGAGACATGGAAACTTCGCTTCTCCTCCCCCTCCTCCTCCTCCATTATGCCTCCATTCATATACTTTCTTTTGTTCTTGCTTGTCTAGTGTTTAAACATTTTTTTTTAAGCCACTTTTGAGGGAAATTATACTTATTTATCCCTATAAATGTATATATATATTATTTTAAATGGTAGATTCAAGAACTTATATCAAATATAAAGAAATTATATTATTTTAAATGGTGTATATTTTATAAATATTTTTAACTCAAATCAGCTAAAGTTTTTACTATAGTAAATCATAGTTTTTTTTTTTTTTGATAAAAGGATAAGTGTTGAAGGCCGAATTCAAATTCAGTACATAAATTATCAATGGCTGTACCAGCTAAACTAGTTAATCATAGTTAACATGAGTTTTTTGAATGGATGTTAACTATATAATATCATAAATAAATTATTTCTAAATTCAAAATTATAAATATGTAAAACTCTTTTTTCACTCCCTTATTTTCCAATGCATTTTTATCTCTTTTCTCTCCCTTATTTCCCCAACCAATTACATAATGTTGTTGAGTTGATGATAAGTGAAAGGAGAATTTTAGATATATTAAAATTGGTTCAAATATATTAAATTCACTTTTAGAGATCATGGCACATTTTATATATATGTCAAACCAAGTATATTTTTTTCTATTTGTTTCTCATCAAGTAGTTGTTTTTTTTTTTTCTCAATTGATTGGCTTTTATGGGAAATATTCAAAACGAGAATAAAAATGAAGAAAGATTGTCTAATGTAATGTGAATATACTCAGAGAAAATTCATAGATATTGTGGTTATATGGGATGAATCAATTAAAGAGAGTTTTCATAAAGCATGTTTACTAATAACAAGTGTAGCATATTTATCAGCCAAAGAGTACAAGTATAGTGAAGTTGCTCATTAATTATGACACAAAAGTAATACTCATTATTTATCATGATGAAATCATGATATTTTACATAAGGTCTTAGCCATCAGGTTCTCTCTCAAGCATGAAGGGATATCTCACATCATTACCTTTTGTTCTTTCCTCTCTCAAGCATCATATGGCCTTTCCCGGGTTGCAGATTCTGAGAGAAAGTTGTGTTGGGTGAAGGCCTTTACATCCAACAAAGAACATGGAACACTGAAGAGGGTCATTTCCTATTTCCCTATACATATATATATATATATATATATAGAAACCAAGTTAAAGTCAATGCAAGTTATACAGATTAAAAGAAGAAAAGAGATAGTAATAATGATAATGGAAAAAATGCAGTATTCACAAGGAAACATCAGAAATAGAAGATGCCAGCCAGTCTGCAGCAGCACTGGTTGATCAGAGAAGTCAGTCATCCTATCATGTATCGCTTGCATGCAGATCTGGTCATGTTCCTGACACTGGATTTCTACATGTTTTTGTTCACATCAATTCTGCTTTTAGATTTTGGTTGTTCCAGAACAGATAACATATACTTGCAAGTTTTTGATGCAGTGTTTCTTACAGTCATGGGGTTTTCTCAATCAGCTGGCCCAGTCAAAGCTTTGATAAAGCCTAATCCAAACATGTTCTTTCTTGGGTAACTCATCTGAGACCAAACTCATAATCCATAATGCATGTAAACTGAATTAGTTCCTAAGAAGTTGCAACTCTTGTCCAAAGATATATGGAAGTCAAAAGAGTGTTTACTTCTCCTCATGTGAAGTCAAAGGTGTTCGTTCCTTTCTCCTCTTGTTCGACTTTTGCAGCATTCTGGATCCTGCAACACAGTCTCCAAGCAGATAACCTAAAAGTTACAAAAGGGTAGATCGTGTTCCTTATTCAGTGGTTGATCACCAGTTACAGGCGAGAAAAAAATGGGCAGCATCAGGAACAGATGCTACTTAAAGTACCATCCTCATCTAGATTCTTGTTGCCTGTATGAGATCTACAAGGAAACTGAAAGAAATAATGCATGTCTTTTTCTTTCAATCTCATTCTGATCATCGAACCTGTAAGCATTTCCCTGCGGATTCTTCCATCCAAAACTGTACTACGATTCTACGACGAAGTTGAGGAGAGAAGCAGAAGTAAATAAAGAAGTTAAAAAAAGATTTCATGCTTTTTCACAAGACTTCATCTTCTACCACCTTTGGTTTTATTCAGTAGATTACAGTGGCAACCGCCATGGCCGATAAAAGCTTCGACAGAGATCATGAAGAAGAGTCTTGCCAAATTCTTCTTTGTCTGCAATGAGTCAACATGCTAACTTTATCTGCAGAAAGTAAGTGGATGACACACCCAACTTCACCTGCTACGCCATGTAAGATAGCATCGCTGTGCCCTACAAACCACAAGCTGAAGGCAGAAGAAGAGAAGGAAGACGAGATATGTTGTAGTGCATGCATGTCACCATAGCCATTACACAAGAGCTGGGTTTCTAGAACTTCTCACTATTAAACTCTTGCAGATTAAGGCAACTGCTCACACCTAAAATAATCTATTTTCTGTGTTAGCCATTGAATCAACAGAAACAAGAGCAAACGTGTTTGTTTTTTTCTGATGCAAATGAACTAAGTGCATTAGAATCATTGACACATGGTTTTTTTCTTTTTTTTTGAAGTTTTGTATGTTTCATAAAATTTCAGGTGGATGTATCTGAGATATGATATGTTTTGGTTTCCTCAAGTTCTTCTAAGGTATGATATATCTTAGAAGAAGAACACGAAAGGAATAGTTTTGGTTTCCTCAAGTTGGAAGAGGAATCAAAAGCCACTGCTGCTACTGAATCTAAGGCACCTTTTTAAAGGAAACTTTTTTTATGTATGAACAGTCATTAAGATATATTTACATAATTTGTCCTTCTCCTATCTGCTTCATTGCTACTGACTTCGCGATTTACTACAATGATTTCTCACCAACTTCTCTTCCTTAAGTTTCCTCCATAACTCTCTGCAAGCTTCTCTGCCCCTCTATAAAGCAGAATGGCACGGTGACCTCCGTCCTCACCAGCACAAAGCCCTGCTCGCCTCTTCCGGATTCTCTCGATCTCACCTCCTCACGCCGAAGCAAGGATGCCGAGTGACCTCTCCACCCTCGCCGGCCGCGGCCAGACCGTGTGCGTCACCGGTGCCGGAGGCTTCATCGCCTCCTGGCTTGTGAAGCTCCTCCTCGCGAGAGGCTACACCGTCCGGGGCACCGTCAGGAACCCCGGTCCGTTCTTCTCCCCTCACACGTCTCTCTTCTGCTTCATCCTCTCTAATCGATCGTTATCTGTAGATGATCCAAAGAATGCTCATCTGAGGGCGCTCGAGGGAGCAAAAGAGCGGCTGGCGCTTGTCAAAGCCGATCTGCTCGATTCCGATGGCCTGCACGTCGCGATCAACGGTTGCGATGGCGTGTTCCACACCGCGTCTCCCGTGACCGACCAAGCCGTGAGTCGTCCTCCCCCATTGTGTCGAATGACGGAGCGTTCCGTCATACATATGGTAGGTGAATCCTCTCTCTGCATGCAGGAGGAAATGATACAGCCGGCGATAAAGGGCACGTGGAACGTGATGAATGCCGCAGCCGACGCCGCAGTTCGACGTGTGGTGTTCACCTCCTCGATCGGCGCCGTCTACATGAACCCTACCCGGGGGCTCGATGCCGCCGTCGACGAGTCGTGCTGGAGCGACCTCGACTACTGCAAGGTCACCGAGGTGCACCACCAGCTCATACCTGGAATGACCTAAGCGTTAATCTTCTATCATCGACTACACGGTGGTGGCGATGGATGCAGAACTGGTACTGCTACGCGAAGACGGTGGCGGAACAAGTCGCATGGAAGGTGGCGGGGGAGAGGCGGCTGGACCTGGTGGTGGTGAACCCGGTGCTGACGCTGGGGCCGCTGCTGCAGCCGACCGTCAACGCCAGCACCAGACATGTGCTCAAGTACTTGACGGGGTCGGCGGCGACGTACGTGAACGCGGTTCAGGCGTACGTCGACGTGAGGGACGCCGCCGAGGCCCATATAAGGGTGTACGAGGCGCCGGAGGCGGAGGGCCGGTACATCTGCGCGGAGAGCACGCTGCACAGGGGAGAGGTGGTCCGGATACTCGCCAAGCTCTTCCCGGAGTACCCCATTCCGACGAGGTAACTCTCCTCCCTACCCCCCATCGTCCTTCTCGGTCTTGGTGATCATTGCCACCTCCTTTTGGTTGATGAGCTACCTCCGGAGATGGTTGTTGGTTGCATGCAGGTGCAAGGACGAGGTGAATCCCCCAAAGAAGGGCTACAGATTCACGAACAAGAAGCTCAAGGACCTGGGAATCCAGTTCATTCCTGTGACGCAGTGCCTCTTTGAGACCGTCAAGAGCCTGCAAGAGAAAGCCCTTCTCCCCATCGTCTCCTCCATCTCCCACGGCTGAACCCTCGTCACACCGCTGCTGTGGGCAGCTTCGAATGCCTTATGCCTGCCTACATATATAACAGTAATAGTAAGAAGTATACTACTGTCCATGTAACACAACATTCCAAAGCTAATATTTCTTGAGCGTATGGAATACAAGAGTATGGTATGTACCATTCATAAGATCAACAAAAGAGTATATTATTCAACTTCTTTAGATCCACTGAGGGAAAAAATATAATAAGATTACTCCAATTATTTTTCGGCACCCCCACGCCGAGAACTATTTTAAGGGGTTTGTATTTAAAAATATATTTTAAAAAATGAATTCCTTTTCTTCTGAATAAATTGTCCTCCAAATAATTCATCTTAAAGATTAGTAACTTTTATCTTTAAAAAAATGAATAGAAATGGATTCATATTTCCTTGTCGTCGTCTTGGTCGATCGATGGATCGATCAAACTTAATTCCTTAGTTATGAAACCTAATAACACTGTTGATTGGGTCGAAAAATCAAGAATCAAAATTTTTTTTCCACTTGTTTGGCATCGATTTCAACCTTTTTTTATTTATTGACAAATAAGTTTATTTAAGATGCTTTTGTACATATTTAAATTGCTTTGAAAGAGATGAAAATCCTATTATTAACATTAATATATATTTTTATTTTTTGTATAATATATAATTAAACCTACAACCTGACGAGTTAACCCATCGGTTCAAACGATGATTCAGTGACTCGAGACTGAACCGAGACAATGTCCGGTTAGATTTCGGTCCAACCTTTTGCGACACAAAATAAAAAAATATCGAGCATTATATCTCATGCTACAATTTTTCTCATTAGCAGTCATCGATATTGTCGGTGACATTAAACGAGCTGGCATAAAACATCAAAGGAATGATGAAGTCGAGATCGATGATATACAGGTATAAAAGTGGCACCCCAAGGGCTTTCTCGGGTACTCAGACTCTCTCTCTCTCTCTCTCTCTCTATTTTAATCAAAATGGAGAAGAAGTTCTAGCGCTCAAGGAGAACATCGGGCTCCACCCCTCGAATCAATCATAACTTGATCATCGGAGGGACCTCCCTGGGAACCCACCACCCGGGAGGTCTTGTCTTGCAGGAACCATAAAGATTATAAAACCTACATCAAAGTCACAACTGGAGCGTCCACACCCGTCGACCTCGGATCGCCAGCGTGGAGTGCCTCTCGTGCTCACAGCTTGAACTATGTTGTACAGATCCATTGGATGCAGTGGAGGAGACTCAGTATATGGCGCTAAAAGGAGGGCCCCGAGTCGTGCACCTTAGTCAATTAGTACTCCTGAGCCATGCACCTCAGACACAAGCTCTTAGCTCCCTTTGTGGAGGGAGCAATGATAAGGCCATCTTTAGTCTCATATTGGTTGAGAAGTAGGGGAGCTAAGGGCTCATAAATCTACTAAGTCTCCCTTACTCTTAAAAGCACTTTTTGGAGCTCTCAGTCTCTACAAAGGGTAAAATCATACGGATACACCCAAAGCGAATAATTCCTCATAAATAAAATTAGTAAATCATCACCTGCCACACGAGCACCACGGAGAAAAATGCCTAGATGACCTATCATCCACTTGCTCACACATATGAATAAGAATCTAAGAGATAACTCGGGTAGGTTACAAATCATCAAATCACGTTCCTCTTACATAATCTTCATACAATAGTATAAAAAATATATCCTCAACAATATATAAAGGGATACAAAAATTGAAAATATAAACTTACAAAAATTATTATCTAAACTAATTTGATCGTTCAAAGATCGACTAAGAAAGCCTGTCCTTACTCGGTCTTTGTGCAAGTGACATATTAAGAGGTGACACTTCTTAGACAACTTCGTACATACATAAATATAATAATACATAAATTCATACATAAATTCTTGTATCATCTTCATAGATAGATGTTTTTAAAAAATATAAAACATATTACATCAAATATTATGTCACGCGCGGACTCGGATTTGACACCTATCACATATGCAACAACACACTTATCAATCGTCTCTATTGATGCCTATTTCGATATTGAGAGTTCACTTAATAAACATGAGTAGAAATTGAATTGACTTTATCCTCAATTGTTTGCCTCCAATAGTAACAAATCATTACAAACTCAATTTAGATTTCCCGAGTCCTAAAATCCTACTTGGCTTAGATATCAAAGTGGATTAAAATTCAACATGGATCATGTTTTCTTTTCTTTTGTTGCAACTCAAATATCAGGAAAATTGGAGAGACATCAGACCAAATAGGTGGCAGGCATATGGTCTCACACTCTTTCCCATGAGTCAAAGTCTTTGGTGGTTTAGGTTGGAGATTTAGACAATGGAGGTGTGCTTTCTAAAGACAATTTGCCATGTAACACATTTTTTATAGTGATTTCCACAACTTTTTCTTCTCTCGAGGGTTGTTGTTGTCCACTTTAGTAGGATGGAAGACTCCAAGCAAATCTTTCCAACTCTTTGAAACATCCAAAAAGGAAGAAAGTGACATGAGATCAAATGATCTTTGCTTTGTTGTGAGCATGTTACACATTTTTCCATAGTGATTTCTTGCTATTTTTCCTTTCATAGGGTTTCTATAGTCATTCTTTTGTCCTTTTTTTTTATATATAATTTTTTCCTTTACTTAGGATAGAAGACTTTGGAGCAAATCACTTTGGGAGGGAAGAAATAGACATGGAAAAGATATGCCACCAAATGATACATCTTTTGTTTGGACTACATGAATTGATACATCTCAAGATTAACAGTCTCATTGCATGTGTAAAATTAGGAGAGAATGAGGCTGTGAAAATTTTCAATTTAAAATTTATTGAATTATTATGATTTTAACATCAATCTTCTACCTTACTATAATTCCTTATTTCCCACTCTTATAAGTTTCTATCCACTTTTGATGTTAGATTAAATTAGAGTGTTATATTTTTTTCCTAAAATAATAAAATTTATTTATCATTTAAAAATTCTTGAAAATTGAAGACAAAAAGTGACAGTAGAATAATGTAAATTACTTGATGATACAAGTTATTATAAATCATTTTGATGCGTGAAAGGTATATCAATAAATACCAAAATAAAACATGGTTCCTTTCTTTCCGCACGTGCTTTAATCCACGTGGCGGAAGATCCAACCCTCACGGACGGGGCCGCGCCCAGTGCTTTTTTCCAGCACGTGTTTGTTTTGTAGCACGTGTTCTTTTTTTTTTTAATAACCTTTTCCGCTTCTTCTCATCGACTCGACCCGTGACGTGTTCCGCGGGTCTCACCCGTGTCTTTTTTCTACCACGTGGGTTTATTTTTGTGGGGTGTGTGTGCGTCGGCGGCTTTGCTCTTCCGGCCTTTTCTTCTTCTTCGCCTTCCTCCTCCGGCCCCGTCACCGACCACTGTTTCGAAGAAGCACGAGCCAAACATGATGTGTTACTTATCCTCATCATCTCATACCTAATATAAGACTCCATCAAGAATCCACATCTCAATACTACTAGGCAGGCAGGCATGTCTCACACCTGCACACCTGAAGAAGACAAGCTTCTCTCTCTCTCTCTCTCTCTCTCTCTCTCTCTCTCTCTCTCTCTCTCTCTCTCTCTCTCTATCTATCTATCTACCTCTGTATATATATATATATATATAGCTTCGAACCAAGAGGAGGCTTAGCAGTCGGCAAATCATGGACCTGACGTCCTCCGTCGATCTCGATCTCAGCATCGGCTCCCTTCCGTTCGACGGCGAGAAGCTCTCCGTGGAAGAAAATAAGAAGGAGGTGAGTCAGCATCTTCATGTTCATCAGTAGTCGATAGAGATCTGATTTGGTTGCTCTTAAGTCCGGCAAAGGCATTGGAGGCCGAGCTCGGCCGCGCCAACAAGGAGAACAAGAGGCTGAAGGAGATGCTCTCGGCCATGGCGGCCAGCTACACCACGCTTCGGAGTCAGATGACTGGGGTGGTGGTGCCCGAGACCTCGTCATGCAAGAGGGACGATGCGAGGAGCAGCTCAAGCGAGGAGTTGCCCAAGCGGGTTAAGGAGGAAGAGCGTAAGCCGAAGGTTTCGAAGCTGTTCGTTCTCACTGATCCATCGGATTCGAGCCTCGTGAGTTCCCCAAACTCCCTCACATGAACCTGCGAGCTTCTCATTGCTGACTCGAATCGATCTTGTTTAGGTGGTCAGAGATGGGTGTCAATGGCGGAAATATGGTCAGAAGGTAACCAGAGATAACCCATGCCCGAGAGCATACTTCAGGTGCTCGTTTGCCCCAGCTTGCCCTGTCAAGAAGAAGGTGATGGGTGAATCCGGAGATGAAATGAGAACTCCTCCCTCCATCAAAATGCTGTATACTGATCTCGCTTGTTGTTGCCGTGCAGGTCCAGAGAAGCGCGGAGGACGCGTCCATGTTGGTTGCGACGTACGAGGGCGAGCACAGCCACGGCGAGTCCTCTCGTCCTAAAGCTCCGCACGCATCAGGCCGCAAAAGTGCTCCTGCACCACCGAGGCGGCCGCAGGAAGCAGAGCCGCCGGATCCGCAGCGCAGTTTGGTGGAGCAGATGGCTGTGTCCCTGACGAACGATCCAGATTTCAGAGCTGCTCTGACTGCTGCCATTTCCGGAAGGATGTCCGAGCCATCTCCTCCTCCTCCTCCTCCCAAGTAACACAGCCTCATCATTCCATGCGTCTTCTCCATGGTGATGGTGATGGTGATGATGATGAAGAGAGGGAAAGTTTCAGCAAGAGAAGAGATTTCACTATAAGATCGGTTTCCACGAGAAATGGATGATGATGATGAGGAGGAGGAGGAGGAGGAGGAGAATCACATCACACCAAAAGAAATCCTCATGGAAATGCTGCACTGATGCAGCATTTGAAGGATCGTTTCAACTGCAACAGTAGATATGAGAAGATACTTGAGGTCATCTACTGGATCCAACCCTTCATGCGACTGTGATCAGAGACGGCAATGTATTCCTGTGCTCAAACATTGTTGAAGGTTTCACATTGGATGCTTAATCTAATGGTTTGGGAGTAATGATGATTCTGATCTTAATCCGATACCGATTTCGATAATATATCAATCAGTACATGGTGATAGATACATACTGTGAAACCATAGACAGAGTAGCCACATCACAGTCAGTGAAGTTGCAGAGATGAGTGGTAGACTGAGGAGAGACTGTGTGCTCTCAGCTTGCTTTGTGCAGTGGTTAGAGAGACAAATGATGAACCAGCTAGATTATAACTCAGTCAATTCAATAACCAGATGAATGAAGAGATGAGTCAAACTAATACATTAAGAAGCTCAAAATTCTTAATGGCCATCATCTCTAGCCATCAAAGGGAAGAAGCAAAACAGTGGAAGGTAAGTCAAATTGAGCAAGAACAGCATGCAGCAAGAACAGGTGAAAGACAATGGTCGGGTATCGTCATCATCGCACCCGACATAAGACACTCCTCGGCTACACTCTTGTTCATCGTCTTTCTAGGAAAAAACAAATATTAATGGATAAACAAGCTCGATCGTGTCAGTCGTAACAATGCCCTGCGCCTCAAGTTCATTGATGATTGATGGAGATCGTTTGCGAAAGGACCTTCACATGCAAGTACCTAAAGAGTAGACATCACATCCCAAGTCCATATCAGCGAAAGCAATCTCGTCGTGCTCCTGAAAGGCAGAGAATTAGAAACAGTTACACATCTGAAAATATCTTATTCTGGTATATAACATGATTAGATATATATTACAAAAGATCGGAAATTATCCACAAACCCAATGTACATAGAGTGTTGTAGAAAGAAAAGACGAGGAAAATGGCTTTGATGAATGACTAAAAGAGCATGGTCAAATTACTTGTACAAGATTTGTCGAGGAATCTCGGTAATTATCTTTGTCGAGGAATTGGGATTACAAGCTAGTATAAGAGACACAATCTTCCTCTTCAGATCCATTTCCTCCTACTTTAGATTACAGTACAAGACAATTTCAAGTTCTTTCCACGATTTCCCTTTTGTCTAAAAGATTTGAAAAACTATGCGATGACTTTATGAGGTGTGACATGATATGGAACCAATAATAGGTAGTCAAACTGATGAAAGATATCCAAGAATACAAAATCTAAGGGATAAGTAGCTACATACACAGACGACCATATTCACAAAAGCTACCAAATGTTCGGCATGTGTATAGGAAGACATACAACCAGCGAGAGCTGGACAATGCATAGGCACTCCAATAGATAGGGAGTGAGCAAAGGGATAAAAACCAAAGAACCAAGGGAGAGAAGTGTACATAGCGTAGAAACATGGGTGCATAAATCACCATTAAGAGATCGAACCCTTGACCATGCAAACCTGTTACCTATTTGTCGAGCATGGCAAGTAGATGAGCTTGTTCACCAAATCATTAATCTCAAGATATCACTTCAGTTCAAGCAGGCGATTATTTTGTTTCTGGAGTCAAAGAAAAAAAAACAAATGTATGTTGAGTTCATCACCATCTATTATTAAATCCATTTTCATAATTGCTAGCAGAGAAAAAATGAATATCTCTATTCAGAAATAACCAGTTCTTTATATTTGAGGCTCATAGTCTGCTTTATACAAAACCTGGCAGCAAAGATTTTCCTAAATTGTGTCATATTCTGATAAATGATAACTCTCCATGTAACCCAAAATACCCCATAAATGTTCCACATTCAGTTATTCTCTGCTTTAACTCAACAAACCTGCTATGATTGGCAACCTGCTTTCTCACCATCATGCAATAAAGATATCAGCAACATTCTGAGTGAAGATTGTTATGGAAATAGACGACAGACTGGTGATCAGAAAAGAGATGTAGGACCGTAAGAGGTTCCAATAATTGATGAATAGATAGAAGATCTTCATAGACTGGATGTGTTTTTCACAGGTGATATAGACATTTCCATCTTTTTCTTGGATGCAAGTCCATAACACTCCCTCTTTAGTTGAAAAACCCAAGCTTGCCCTCATGTGTGTTGGTTTCAATAAACTAGTGGCTATTATCTATGGCCAAACAAATATTGCTAATGTGTTTTACTTAAATGACAACAATGTCGCTGCTGATAACATTTTTTTTTAATTACTTACCTCAACACCAATCGCATCTTGAGATGGGCCATCTATGAACTTGATCTACCATTCCACAGCATATTCCAATTTCTAAGATATAATTGTTTATATATTGTAGTGTTGTCAGTAGCCATCACCTATCCCAGTGTCCTTGAAAATAAACACACAATTGCCATATATTAATACACATACACCTTTTCCACTTCATCGGTTACTATATTATCTTTGTTTTCCTTCTTATGTTTGCTTTGTTCCTTCTTGTTTTCCTTTTTCTTCTTTTAAATTACTATAGGCAGTGCAGTTTTAGTAATTTGATGAAGAAATTTGTTGGGAAATTATAAAAAAAAAGCTCTAAATCTTATTGTAGGATGAATACTGTAGTGTCCTGCTGTAGATGGTATATATTAAATATCCTGGCAATTGGGAATATGGAGTTGAAGGACAGCTGTAAAAGAGGAGTGTCAACATGGTCATTTGACCTAAAAACAGTAAAGCAACATGTTATTTTTGGATTTCAGGAACATTAGATTGAGCTCTTATTGGAATCAGTGACTTCCTAGGGTTTACATGCACAAACAGGGAAGAAATGAACAATTCAGTTGGCTCATCAAAGAGTCACAGCTAAAAATATAGAAGGAAATGGGAGAGAGAAAATGGAAGAAGGGACATCGAGAATAGGCGGTAGGAAGCGAGTGGGAATTCTGGATGTCATGATACTAACTTTCAGTCAGAAGATTTCAGAATTACGAACACTTTAGATGTAGCTCCTAAGCCTCCTATCATAAGAGGTTATGCAAAAGGATGATACCATTACTGTATAACGAGAAGGAAAAAATAACCCTATCATAGGGATGCTTTATATTCAGAATCAGTCAGCTTTTTTCATGAGAGATGAGATATTATAGAGCTTATTATGTACATATACTAACATCTTTGTGGTAAATACATTCAGTAAATCATATTAGAAACATTTCAAGCAAGGTGCCTAAGCTCAGTAATAACACCAGCAAGTTGTTCCAAAATCCCCTTAGATGTGGAAAAGACTAGAAGTTTAGATGGTTTATTCATCGTCATCTTTCTAACCATCTCAAGGTGATTAGAACCTCATGACTGCTACATTTCACAAAAGAAAACTCCATAGATAGACAGTTCTGAATTCTGATGTGATTACGACATTCCTGAACTAGTGTCATAACCAAAGAGAAGTTGCTGCCTCACATGTAATACCAACCATGTAAAGCTGATTGTAAACATCTTTCCATCTAGGTAATTGAACTTTTGACTAATTTAGTCCATCTATACTAGCATTATCATAAAAACAAAGAAATGATAATACGAAAGATTGACTAAAGGATAAATGGAAAAGATACATACAGGTTTAATCATGGCATTCACGAGATCATCCAAGCTGCAACCAGCAGAATTCAGTCCACTCTGCAAACTTGTGGAGCCTATTGCATATTCACCCTTAAAATTCAGCTGACTATCACTAGTTGGCTTATCAATCATGCAATTCTGTGTTATGAGTGGAGAACCAAAATTCACTTGGCCTATTGAATCAACATCCAATTTTTTGTTAGAAAAGACAATTTCTGATGTCTGACGCTGAGCAGCTGCATCAGTAATCCTCAGATTGGGCAATGAAGAACTTGAGGAAGCACTTGAAATGGCATTTGGAGTAAATGTGTAATCCCATTTCTGCTGAGAGTTGCCTATCATATTGAAATTTGAGAACTTTGGATCTTTGTCAAGAGCTGTGGGCAACGTGCTCCCACTAAGCAAACGAACCTGGTTTACACCATTACTTGTAGTTGGATTACAAAGAGGTGCAACAGCCTTAATGTTTGGAGATTCATCAAGAGTCCTGGTGACTGGATGTGAGGTTAGCGAAGAAATGTTTCTTCCAACATTACCAGGAGGTATATCATTATGATTATAAGGAGCAAGTATAGGCAATGCATTTGCAGAATACTCGGTTGATGCAACAGCACCCTGCCATGAACTATCACATCTACTGATATTGGAAAACTGAGAAACATCTTGAAGATCGATCACAAAAAGCTCTGAGCTCGAGGAAGGCGTTCTAACTATTGAAAAATTGTCTAATCCCCCTGGTTGATTGTGTTGCTTGTTTGCTTGCACTAATAGAGAATTGTTAGTAACATTAGGAAAAGAATTACCGCAAGGACTAGCAGTAAGTCCACTATCAGATAAGCCTGCAGGTAAGTGGCTTTTTGCTTCCTGCATTAACTTAGGCTGTGGGAATCGCTCTAACTCCAAAGCCATGGGCACCCCCTGAAGCAAATTCACTTGATGATTTCCTTGTAAAGTGATCCCCGGTATCTTTCCTACATCATTGCATGGATTGCTTGCATTTTTGTGCACACCACCAAGCTGAACTGTCTGAGAAGGTACTAGTGCATGCGTTCCTAGCATAGGACTATTCATTCTACCAAGTCCATTCTGTTGAAGGGATCCAAGGATTGGCAGTTGTTTTAATCCATTGATTGCACAGTAATTTCTGAGACCGTTGAAAGAGGTCATATGAAGATAGGATGGACTTCTGCCTCCTACAGCTGCAGCGATGCTAGCTTGATGGCCTGCCACTGCACTGAGCCTTTTCAGATAGAGCCTATACTTCTGCAAGCACAAATATTAGGAGAGTTACAAGAGAAACAAACAGGCACGAGGAAGTGTGATTTTTTTTTTTTTTCTTTTTACGATACGTATTCTGATCCATAAATTATGAGCTTGATTGCAAAGTAAACAGGTTGGTATCAACATTCATATATATTTTAGGCATCTAAGACAGACTGTCTAATTAGATAATTAGATCAATTCATGTAGGTCCATTCTCAGGTTTCTGAAAACTTGGTTCACAAAGTTGTTCATGACAGAAACCAGTGAGGAACCAAAACCAGGAGCAACTCTTAGTATGGTAGACTTTTACACAACCAGGACTTGTTAATAACGCTTACAATGAATCTTGTTTGTAACAATTTAAAGCACGAAACATGCCTGTAGATGGCTTGCAACATTCTCCCTTGTTAGTTTTTCCACATTCATAAGATCAAGTATTTTCTTTGGTACAGCCTCTGCAAAAGGAAGAACAAGCAGAGAAATTATTGTGTAAGTAATTGCCAAGACAAGCAAACGATCAACAAACCATTTGTAAAGCACTCGCCCCTTTTATTTTTTTTTTTTTCACCTTTATTGAAGAAAAAGTCAAAATTATGGCCGACGATGATACTTACTGTCGACACCCAGTTGATTAACAGCACCAACAAATTTCCTGTGCAGCTCAATGGTCCAAACAACCCTAGGCTTTTTCTGGGCAGACGGGTCTTCATTGTCTTGCATGTTGTCTTCACTATCATCTTCATCCACTTCACTCTGATCCTTCCTTTTCTTGTTGATTTTTCCACTGTGATCAGCTGCCCCTTGGCCATCTTCAGACTTTGCAACTTGAGACTTTTGGCCATCCTCCCTACCATCAGGATCGTTGTCGCATCGTCTTTCAAACTTCCTCCTCCTAATGACATGCTGCCATATGTTTCTCAGCTCCTCGAACCGCACGGGCTTCAGCAGATAGTCACAAGCTCCATGAGTGATTCCCTTCATCACAGTTTGGGTTTCACCATTTGCAGACAACACTACATCATAAGCTCAATTTTATTCAGAAACCACCCACATCATACGGTAACTCATTAATTATCATTCTACATTTGGTTTAACAGCATCAAATGTCGCATATAAACATTGAGGAATGAATTATTCAGTCAAAAGGGACAATCCCAGATGCAAAAAGCATATACTACATGGCATCAAAACGTCAGTCTTGATGGACAGCCACAACCATCCAAAGAAAGTTTCTAAAGACTTACTAATAACTGGCAGGTCCATCTCCAGGCCAACAAGCTCTAAGAGCTTGAAACCATCCATGTCCGGCATGTGGACGTCACTGATAACCAGATCGAACTTGTCTTTGTTCTCCCTCAACAACTTCAATGCGGTGATCGCTTTATCAGTCGTCGTAACTGAAGGAACACAGACAGACAAACACGCATGATTCCATAAGCTCCGGATCTTGTCCTCAGACTGACAAGATTCAATTTTTCTTCTTCCAGGTAATACAAAGGACTAATCAAGAAAAGAAAACCAATATGCTCAAACAAAAAGTAGCACAGAATTAGGTCTAAATGACAGGAAAGAAATAGCACAATCTAGAAACGCAAGAAACAGTAGTTCTCCATAGGAAACGATACTTGATCAGATACGAAGAATGCTTGAACAAAAAAGGAAAAAGATGCAAACTTTGGCACAAACCATTGTACTGGCAGCGGCGCAGCAGGGCCTCCAACAACCTGAGACATATGGGATCATCATCCACCGCAAGAACACGCATGCCCACCGGGAACTGATCTCTGCTCCCCATCCTTTCTTCAATTGTCATGCTCCCCCAAATGAATCTTTTGCCAACCCAGAGCAAGTCAAACAACACGCTTGTCCCAAGGGACACCAACTGAGGTCAAAGGTAGGAGATGGCCAAGAACAGGGAGAGAGAAAGATGTCAGCCGTTGGATGGGTATATAGACAGAAAGGTGTGGACTTTGGACGGGCGACAGAGAGAGAGAGAGAAGAGGAAGAAGGGGAGGAAGTCAAATAGGGCAAGAAGGAAAGGCAGAGGGTGGGAACCGGAGGAAGGAGAAGAGGATGCTGCTGCCTCAATTCATGCACCCATCAAAATGGGAACTTTCCTCTCTTCTCTTCCTCATTTGGTTGGAGGCTCCTTTTTACCTTGTCTCTCCACTTTGCCATCAATGAGGCACCAACGATAGCGTTGATGAAATGTTGCAGAGGCTGAGATCTGTGAAGAACTATGGTAGAGACCCAATTCAAGGAGGGGATTAGAGCTTCTTGTCCTCACCCATCAACTTTTGGCTGCCCCTTCTTGCCATGGCTAATATATATCTCCTTCAGTTTGCTAAAAGCCAATGGCAGCTTTCTCTTTTGAGAGCGACTTCGTTAGTTAGATAGGGTAATGTACCATTAATTCCTTTTTCTTTTTTTGTGATGCTTCAATTATTATTTTTTTAAAAAAATAAGCGATAAAAATCAAAAAAATGTATCGACTAAATTGCTTACGTCTTTGATTAAATATATTTTTTTACGTACTAATAATCAAGTCAAATACTAATTCTTATCATCAGTATTTAATAAAAAAATAACAAATATGTATGATAGATCGATCGAATAAACGGTTAAGATCATCTTGATCCCTCCATCGCAGTATAAGACATCTCGATCATATCATCTTGTGTCGATTAAGCGCATCGGTGATGATTTCATTTTACTACCTCAATCTTTGTCAAAGCTCCTAATATTGGGTAGGTGGACGATAGCCAATGACCTCAACCCCCGATAACATGAAATGGATCCGACACGATCCAATTCAAGATCAACATCGAGTGAGGGGGGGTGAAATTACAGTTATCATCGAGTTGTGGGGTGTTATTATAAGCTAGTTTGTGCGATCGAAGTCGACGTTGCTCTTTCGCACGGATCTTGAGGATGCGATCGAACGATCGTGCCATCTTCCCCTAACGACAACCTCAACTCTCATCGTGACGATGCATTGCACGAAGCCACTGGGCGACGCTTGTGGGACCCACTACGCTTGGGGCTCTCCCGCTAAAAGATATCTTAATTTTTCACCCTTTTTTCTATTGTTTTGTGTGAGAGAACCCATTATTTTAATCTATTTATTATATGTAATGTCATGCTCCTCCTTTTTTCCACAAGGCCTTTATAAGCGAATCATTTTTTTTATTCGTAGCGTTTTTATTATCATATACAAGAATCGTTCGTTATGCATTAATTAAAACACTGTAAATCTATTCAGAAACAATTCTAGTAATCTAATATAAACATTTTGAAAACAAGAGAGGCTTTAATATAAAAGATAAATTTTTTTAAAAAAAAGGATCCATGTTATGATCCAGGTGGCAACTCAAATCCTGCAATTATCTCAATCAAAAAAAAAAAAAAAAAACCACCAATCGAGCTAGATCACTATCCACAGAATGCAGTAAGTGTTGTTAAGTGTGTGACTGGAGTGAGATGGTGACCATCGATTAATTATAGATTTTTATTTTTTTATAATTAATCTATATTAAATATTTTAATTTTTATATTTCTAAAAACTATATTAGGAAAATCTCTATATTTAATATGTTTGTTCGAATATTTTTTTTAATCTTTAGAATGTTTTATTTTCGTAAATATAAGAATAATAATATAATTTTAAAAAACATAAAAATAAAAATATATTAAAACATTAATTATGTAAAAAATAATATAAAAAAAAAGCTCCGCGACCACAGCAACACCTTTTGCGTTTGCATCCTTTGGATGGAACGGATGGATTGACATCGGAATTCGCCGTCCAAAGCTCACATCTTTAGCACACTTTGATGCATTCAACGCACCAAAAAAGCTCGGTGGCTTTCTCAAAGTCGTGACCGCACGCACACCTTTGCATGGCGTAGTTTTTAGTCAGGTGGCGTCGCGAATCACGACGCGAGTTAGCACCAGAAGGGTCTGCCGAATCCAAACCTCTCTCTTATCCCTTTGTATAGTATACCGAAAAAAAAAAAAAAAGCCATTCATATCTTTGCAATGGGTGGAGGATCTTTTTATTCTTGTGTTGCCCGCCTCTATTGTTGTTGTTGTTGCTCCGAGGAGAGAGAGAGAGAGAGAGAGAGTTATAGCCAAGTGGAAAACTTGGCATGTTATAATTGAAAGCAAATTGATTGTTTAATATGTAAATTAATGTCTCATGGCTGGATTTTATATTATGGTGATTGTTTTTTTTAATCTTTGTGGTGACTGAGTGATTACTTTGTCTTCTTACGTGGGAAATTTTATTTCCTTATTTTTTGGTTAGAAATATACATATATATATCTATATATAATTTCTCTAACTTTAAGTTAGAATTTATATATGGTTGATATTATAATTAATCCCTAACATCCTAAACCCTCCAAAAAGTGTTACATAATTATCCCCTCTAAATTAATATATACATATATTTACTCCTCAAAAAAAAAAAAAGGAACCAATAGCGTGGTAGTTGATTAAAAAAATAAAGAAAAGGCAGGAATAATTAACTCCATATGTTGATAAAGGGGCATTTAGGTATTTTAGAATTAACAGACAATAAACTCAATGGCAACCATGACTGGTAATAATTAACTTGAGTGTGTAAAGTGGTAAGTATGGAGGATTGCAATAGTTAAAGTGATACATATGCAATATTATATTTGAAGGGAAATATAAGTTATGTAAAAATATAACTGGAAAGGATAGAATTGCAGAACAAAAACATTAAAAAAAAAAAAAAGTAAGAACAAACTTACATGGTATTGGCTTGAATATTGCAGGCTCCTTACTGCCATGTGCTGCACATACTTTCCAAGAGATTCCAAGTCCAGCTTTCTCTGCTGCAGCCACCACCACAAGTTTGGCTGCTTCGATCTCTTTTTTTTTTGTCTTTATCGGAATCAAATGTAATGTTCCTCCTGTTTGACTAACATTTGGGATGATCTCCCGATCACAGCAATGGAATGGAAGCTTACACAGAAAGCACACTTGATCCATGGAATCATTCAGATGAGCTTATGCTGGTTATATACACAGCAAACACACAGCAAACAAACTTTTGAGGTGCTGCTCGAAGCTGTCTCTTCCATGGCTCCAGTTTCTGCCTTTTGTTGAAGCTTTGACTGCAGTTGTCTTTGGAAGTCCTGCACATTGTAACCCTGCAATTAGATCTATCAAGCAAACTGGTGAACCTTTGATTAATCAAAGTTAGTAGTCAAACCTTGCAGGTGAGGTGGAGTTTGCTTGCTGCCATCAGTTTAATATTTGATCCATGCATCACTGACCCACCCACCCCAGAGGCTTCTAAATGAGTTCTTCAATCATGAATGAATAAAATGAATGAATGATTACAACAGATGTGTATCGACTCCTTGGCATGACAGTTAGTATAATGTCATCATGATACAAAATTTTCAGCACATGACATAACATGTAGATTTATTATATCTTCTTTTCCTTCCCTGTCCCCTTTAGATCATTTTGTGGAGCAACTTTTAATAGAGGCAGATTCCACTGTTGTGTCCTTGCAAAGTTGATTGCATAAATCCCAAATAAAACACAGTGTCGATTTGATCTAATGAGAACAGTCTATACTCGAGACATCTATCGACTTCAAGAAGATGGAATGAATGAAATGGCCAATTCAACGAAAACAAGTATGATGATATCACTACTGATATAAAGACTCAGATTGCAGCTGGATCAAACAGAATATGACAAGTTTATACCTTATAAATTCTGATTGAACCGACTCAAGTCGCTCGATTTTTATACTGTAGAATAGTCTCACACATTTGATGCAAGAAAATTGCAGGTGTTTGACCTGTACAAAATATGAAAGACTGGCACATCCAATCCAGAATGCCAAAATACAAAAACCACATACCATGCCATTCAAATAAATATCACAAAGAAATAATTCATTGCTAATTTTTCTAACAATTACGGGTGAGCCTTGTCATTATGATAAAATCGGTCTTCTACATCCTATGTTAACAAGACTCGAATCATGAAAATAGATTCTCGGGTAAAACTATATATACCCTCCCAGACTTTAATAAATTGGCGATAGGATGGTGCACTAAAATGTTCTTTAAATCTTAAACTAAAATGCTCTGATACCCATTTTTTTTTTCAATTTGCATTAAATTATGTACAAAACATTCTTAGAAGCCATACTAATCATCAAGAGAGATACTGTACAATAATGTTCTATTCATCGAAACGCCTCTCTGAAGAGGTAACAAAGAGAAATGCTTATCTTTTTCATCAGCCGAGTGGTTAAGTGAGATTTCCTCCAATATGTTTGAGTTATGAGAGAGACAGAGAAAGAGAGAGAGAGAGAGATTAATTATGAATGTTTCATGTGTTAAATTACAAGTTTAAGTTTTAGCAAGTATTCCAATTTCTTTTAATTGGTTGAGTCCTTGAGTTACAAATCAAGCTGATCTAATATGAATTTGTGATAACTCCGGACCTAAAATTATCATCTTACAGATGATGACATTGTGATGCTTACCTTATGCATGAATGCAATTTTGACAATGATCATTGGCTATTTCAAGTGTGTGTTGAATTTTTGCTTCCCCTTTTTATACATTATGACGAATACAAAGGGTGACTGAACCAGTTCCAATCCTTATGTAGCCCTCTCTTGTCCTTTCTAAATATCAATATGTTCTCTTCCCTTCCCTGATCTTTCTACTCCAAGTATTCCTTCCATCACACCTCTACTATAATTTCAGCCACTAAAGAACTAGTTGCAATCATATAGTTTGTTTACTGCTTGTAAAATGATTCAGCTTTTTTCTTTCCTTCCTTTTACAACTAAAAATAAACATTAGATTAGCAGCAATTACACTATTATTTTGTGTCATCAACTACATTTCTGTGCTTTGGAGAACAGTCAAGACTGAATAGATTGGACCACCATGATCGTATGTGTTCTTACGACACATGACTGGCTACATTAGAAAGGTAACAACGAAATCGATTCACCCACAGCACTGAGGATGAGAGGTAGGAAGTGTGAAGTTGAGCACGAAGAGCCAAAGATAAGATTAACAAAAAGTATTAAATCATAAGTATAGATGGTGAAAACATTTAGGATTAAGGTTCATTTTAGCCCCTGTAGTTCTGGCTATTAACCACTTAGGCCTTTATGGTTTAATCATATCCAAAGTAACCCCTACATTTTAAAAAACGTAGCATATAAGCCCCTCCAGTCGTGTTTGAGTAAATAAATGTTAGAGTGTGCTTACGTGAAATACTAACTCATAATAAACTATTAATAAAATGGCATATGTAATTTCAGTTAAAAAAAAGGGTCCATGTTAACCCCTGTAGTTTTGATTATGAACCAGTTAAGCCCTTATGATCTTGCTCGTGTCTAAAATAATCCCTACATTTTTAAAAACGTAGCATATAAGCTCCTCCCGCCAAATCTGAGTTAATAAATATTAGAGTTTACTTACGTGACATGCTGATTCACAATAAAACATTAATATAATAACACATAATTTAAATTAAAAAAATTGAGACCATCATCAATAGCAGGAAGAGGTGTTATCGTGGAAGCGATCACCAGCAGCAATACTAAGTCGTTGCTTCCTATTAGGATGTCGTACGCACACAACCTCTCCCGGGCTGACTACGAGCTCAGGAGCTTCTAATCCTGCCTCAGGTGGATGTGTGTCGACTAGTCCAACACTAGACACGCAATAGTCTCATATACCCTCTTCCTCCTCCTGGGCGCCTTCGTCCTCACCACCTCCAACTTCGTCCTCTCTTACGGCCCCACTCATTGCGCCTATGATGTGGTGGTCCAGCTCTCCCTCACCTCCGCTTCTGATCTCTCCTACCTCTGTCTCTCTGTCCACATGGGCTAAAATTAACCTTAACCCAAACATTTATTGATGAAATAAAAACTTGGAGTCCGCTAAGCAACCAGAAGAAGAATCCGAACCCAAAAATCCTGAACTCATTATTGGTAATACAATGTCCGAGGTTGCAAAAAAAGATTCTGAAGCTATAAACTGAAAGTATTAGATAAAATTAGCAACAAAAGATGTGATCAAAATATTCCAACATGAAAGAGCCAATGTGACACCAACTGACACAAGAAAGACCTGAAATCATCTTTAAAAACCTTATGATACTCAAAACTTAATTTCCAAATAGGATTTCTACCTTTGAAACAAGAAATCTGAACACTTCTAGGGCTCTTTCAAAATTAAAAAAAAAATAGCAACAGAATTTTAGTGAATATATATAAACCCTAATCCGATGAATCATAGCTCATTAATTGGCTTTCTTAACTACTTAGCTCAGTCAAGCCTACAGCTCATGCAACACGATCTAAACCTAATGTAGGCACACTCTCGATTAAAGATCCATCAGATGGAAGTTGTATGAATAAGAGATAATATCACATAGTAGATAAGGGACAAAACCAATTAATATACAAAGAAAAGAAAAACAAGTATATCAAGCTGATGAACACTCTAACAGACAACCTAGTTAACCTAAGCTATTGAGTAACTAAGAGTGCAGAAAAAACATTGGTTGGAGAAAGATATCTGGCAGTATTTCCTGATAATAATGATTAAAACAAGGCATTTGTTATTAGCCATCAGTCAAAGAAGTAACAATCATCATAATCAAGCAATTAGGATAGGCAAAGATCAAAGACACCAAGAAAGCATTCGTGACGAAGTGACATGAGCCACAAAAAAAAGGCATATAAGAGGCCTCTTTTATTCGTCACGATGGTATCCTTGTAAGGACTTCTGTCAAATGATTTGTATATCCATGCCTACAAAAATATAAGGTAGAGTGGTAAAGGATTTGAACACCAAACTTCAACATTAAGAAGAGGTCTTCTCATGGAGTATCTGCTTACAAGAAGATGCATGCAGGTAAATTGTTGATGCTTCAAAAATTGACATTGATCCCTTTTAGCAATGCACAGATAACCACCAAAGATTCAGCTAATTCTGTAGTCCGCATACCATTGCTGAAAGCAAGCATATAAGATGATCCGCCAACATAATTACATCATCATGAAACCAAGATGAATAATTTGACTCAAAAAGAAAGATTAATTTACCAGTTCCTAACAAGACCCTAATTCATCAAACCGACACATGATAGTTCCTTATTCCCAAGACAAGAAGATGACCGCCAACCTGAGCCCCAAGAAGAAGCATATGATCCATAGCGGAGATCAAGGGGGGCGAGATCGCGCGCTGACCTGATCGTCGTTTCACTTGGCAGGGGCCGCGGAGGCGTAGGGCTGAGGCGGGGTGGGGGTGCCGAGGAGGGTGGACTGTTGCATCTCGAGCTCGTTAAGCTGCTGCTCGCGGTCCATCTCGATGATGAGGGGAACGACGAGGACGAGAAAAGTGGTGCCGGCGATCCAGGCGGCCTTGCCGGTGCTCTGGAGGAGCTTCTTCGCCACGGTGCCGGTCTCGGCGGCGGCCGCCTTGCCCCGGGCGACGATCCGGGACTGCGAGATCGAGCTCGACATGCGGGTCAGGACGCCCTCGCTGGCGCCGCCCCGCCGCGGAAGGGAAGCCCTTCGGCTCGAAGAAGAAGACGACGACGACGACATTCTACTATTCCTTCGGCTTCGGTTCCACAGAACCGGCGGAGAGCAGCTGCTCGACCTAAATAGGTCGGGCTTTTCGTCGCCGGATCGGATTTCTATCGTCTGATCGGATCCACGCGTAAACGATCCGTGATCGAATCGGAATTCCATGTCCAACTCTAAGCGGGTCGGATCCGACCCGAGCCGGAGGAGGTGAGAGTTGACGGTCAAAATAAATCACATAGGCAGACTGTGTTGATATATTTAATAGACGCATGAAAACTAGTAAAATTAATTATTGGAGTAAATGTTCACATACCGACTTTGTCAGACACAATGTCACATTAAAAAATTATTATTATCATATATATTTTTCTCATAATAATAATAATAATTTATGAAAGGGTATTTGGAAAAAGAAATGGACCCTATCAAAAGTGTCGACGAATGTGTTGAAGTGCAATTCACCAAATTAAAGGGCTAATTTTTTTGTGGGATATTTAGAAAAATGAATACATAGAACATTTATCATTCAATCAACCCTCATTTCGATGAATATTTTTTTCTGCCTAAGTTTTAGTATTTTCAAATTAAAAGATTTTGTTTTATAATTTTTATTAATGAGTTGGCATGAAAATAAAAAAAAATTTTTGTAAAACTCAAAAGAAAACTTATACGATCTATTTGTAGTGAAGATGCTAATTGCTAGCTGATAAATATCTTAATCACATCACCATACTTATGCTTTACCGGGAAAACCAAAATCTAATTTAACTTTTGTAGTGATATGTGACGACATATTTCAACCAAGTCCTTATATCTCGAGAGATAATATTACTTTTCCATATCAAAAAGGCAATATGTGACACATGGACAAAATATGCATTGAATATGCTATCATTTACAAGTCTATGTTTGTATGTGTTAGATTAGCTAAATGGAAATTTAGGACACATTTATACCTGTCAAAATGGATGGGATCTGTTTTTGCTTAGCATGGAGAAAGACTCGTACCTTTCTCCGTATGATAAGTGGCCTGCTAATGTAGCCAAGGATTTGTTGTTCTTCTCCATACCTTGGATCTGTATCTTCCATAGATGAACAATCAAGCCTAGTTGAGATGGATGCAAAGCCAGGTCACAACCAGAAGAAATAGACAAAAACTAAAGGTTGCATCCCAAACATACATCTTACAACTGAATAGACAAACAAAAGGTTAGCTCAGTCCATGCAGCTTCATGATTTATCATTTCACATTTTCTCCGTGTGGGTACATTGTGTGCGGTATCGTGCTACAAGGATATTTATGCAACCACGGCAGTGCTGACGAGTTCTGCTTGGCCGGTCTTGCATGCATGCATGGCGGCACAAACATCTGTGCCCTCTAGGAATTTCTCGCCGTCGACCAGTATCAGAGGGCCATAGTGGAGGACCAGCTTCTTACACTGTTTGGTGAAGAGGAGAAAAGATAAACAAGAAACAAGTTTATTCAGTTAGTTGACCGGATATAGGCATGCATGATGTCGATACGAAAGCTAGTGAATGGCAAGATCTTGGCAAGTACCATGAGAGAGAGATGCTGATCCATCAAAGTGAAATTCCAAGACGTTCATGTGTCGAAATAAAAATACTACGTTTGGTCAGGATGCATGACCACTTGTTTGGACCTACTATTTCAAGTCGATACATGTTGATTTATACTGCAGGTACCTTTTTTAAACCTCTTACAAGCATTTAGTGACTGAAAGCTTACCTCTTGGACATAATTTTCTGCCTTGTTGCACTCATGAAGTAGCATTTTAATCACCTCGAACTGTCAATTTGTTAAAACACTAATATTTAGTCAGCATTTGGAGGCATTAAAAAAACTATAATTTGGAATTTTGAAATATACTATTAATCTGACAGGGTATCTATCATATGCCAATACCACTGTGACTGACCAGATACCAGCATGGAACCTTTTTTTTTTTTTTTAGATGTGGCAATTGGTATTGGTCAAGCAAGATACCAGATCAGCATTTTGAACCTTGGCATATAAAACAGAGTGCCTAGCAACAAAAGCCACAGTGGAAATTTCTTACAAGTCTAGGTGCGTTTTTACCATGGTATGCAAGGACAATAGTGCAAACATGTAAAAAATGAGAAAGAAAGAACTCCTCCGGTACCAAGGGGTTTCCATGAATTTGTAGTAAGAAAAAGAGTCATTTCCTAGAAGAAAACAGATCACAAAGTATGATATAAATATTTGTGTACTGTTAAAGTATACTGGTCCTCTGTTGAAGAAATAATAATGATTGCAAGTGCTATTTCAATTAATCTGATAAAATAACACTTGCATTTGATATAAAACTAGGCAATTTATCATTAAAAAAAATCCTTACAGTAACAGTTGCTAGCCAAAGAAGTTTACTCAAAAATGATTTTATTACCAAAATCTCCACACTGGTATTGAAGACACAGGGTAGAATGAAATGAAGAAACAAATGGAGTTTGAACAATAAAACTGACACAAGAAGTTCCTCAATTACCTGTGTGTCAGGATCTTGCAGTTTCATAATTAGTTTAGCAACAACACCATGACAGAGAGAGCAGGTATCATCACTCTTGACAGATAACCTCTCCTGACAAAGACTGAACTTTATGCAGAACTCCTCCGGATGTATATTAGAGATCTCAACAAAGAAAAGTGAGGCATAGTAGTCCACCAACAGAATGCACTGCCAAAAAATGTGATGCAAGCCAAAAAGGAATCAACTATCATGGCCATATGAGCAATGAAAAACTTCTATCCGGTCAGGAAATTCTAACCTACAACGAATTTCTACTCACGACATCAAGAATTACCTGCTCCTTGAAAGGCTTCAGCTCGGAACATGCATGATGAAGTGTCTCAATTATCTCAGTTTGAGTCTTGTTTTCTCCAAGATATTGGGTAGCCTGTGCAGTAAAGTTCTCACACAACTTGCACAGTTGATCATCGCCCTCAATTATCTTGGATACTTTACTTTGGCTTTGAGATCTCTCGATGCCTGCTTCTGTGATGGGAACTGTCAGATAAAGATTACTGTTTTCCTTTTTTAGAAGCTACAACCAATTCAACTTATACAAGTCACAGGCGTTTGGATAACTGCCGGAAAGCAAAAAAGGTAGCTTAGGAAATCCAATCATATATAGGTCTGTTCTCAATCAAAATCTTAAAAAACCCAAAACAACAGAGTAAGCGTAAGTAATTCTGAGTGAAAAAACTTCGTGAATAAAAATGGTTTTACTATGGTTCCTGCATACGAGAGCCGATTCCTAATCTTATCAACAGTCAGAAAACTTTACATACAGAACCTGTAACAGCATAATTCTAAGATCCCATTGGGCTAGAATTCTATCTGAAAGTTCTTCATGTATGACTCTTATGTTTCAATACCAGTTTAAATCCCTTGCTCAACAAAATTCCATGAATGTCTACCAGTAGTGTTTATAAGACTGGCAAAAAAGAAAAATGAGAGTAGAAAAGTCAAATGTTATCCGCAATAAAACAAAGGGAAAGTATATCATCATGCCATACCCATAATATCAAAATTGTCCAAACTCCTGGCATCAGCACTTGCCCAGCTCATAACAAGTACAAGAAGAAGGAAGGACCCCTCTCTCAAAGCCATCGATCTTGTCTATAACCAAATGCACCTGATACAAAACCAGATAACCGAGTTATAAGTATCATTAAACAGCCCAATTCCGGGACGACACGACCACAAGAAGCAGCACGTTAGCAAACCCTAGTGTGAATTTCTCATCGGCACCTTTAAGCCAATTCATATTGCCAAAATCCAAGTGGAAGTCACCAATTCATGCCTCAATCACATTTAAATCAAGAAGAATTAGAAGCAACAAACGAGTTGAATCGGACGATTTGCTTATTATTTTCCGCAGATTAATCAAAAGATCTCATTTTTACGGAGTAAATGGGGAGGAGGACATACAACCGACGAAAGTCGAAACAAACACAGCATAAGACAAAAAAAAAAAGGGACGAAATTAGAAATCCAAGCGTTAATTAATCCACAGTACATCAAGTATAACGCGACGGAGAGGGGAAGGGAAACAGGGTGGGGAATCACCAGTCCGCAGGATGAGATGAGGAGAGGACGCAGGAGAAGAGCGAAGAAGGTTTCTTGCCGGCAGCTGCTCCGCTTCTATCTTCCCTCTTCGATCCGAGTTCTCGACGGGGATCGACGGAGAGAAGTGGACAGGCCGCGAGGGGCGATCGCGAGCTCCTCCTCCGATCCGGACGGAACAGAGGCACAAAATGGAAACGCAACAGCGGTTTCAAATCCGTATGCGACAGGCATCACAACAGGGTTATAATTCTCGTGTCCATTAAGAAGCAGCAAACAGGAATAACCGCCTCTAATCTTTGCACAAATGTAGCGGGGACCGCTGTCCAGTGCAGGTCGGAAGATCCTAACCGTTTGAAAAGTGTAAGCTATCTGCTTGGTGACATCCACCAGGGAGCTGAGCCGAACGCCTTCATAGTTTTCCTGCTGTTTACGACTTGCTTGGGCCTATTTTGGACCCACGTGGGCCCCATGGGAACTATCCTCCGAAACACCAATCGGTCCAAGCAATCACCGTCAAAATAAGCCGACCGGTCCAGCCGGTTCGATCGAAAGATCAGAGAGAATCAAATTATCTATCGGTTTGGTTCGATTGCAGGAATCGGATTGAAACCAAATCCAATTAATTGGGTTCCATGAAATATATCCTCTCGTATCATATTGTGTCGGCAATAATAATTCTGAATCCAATGGCATGTGGTCTTTTTGGTATACCAATTCCTTTTGACACACAGTGGTTCCAAGCTAATAATATGTCTCTCTCTATTCATTCCATTCCATTCCATAGAGATGGAAGAGACCTCTCAAAAGCTGAGCTTTCTGAGACTTTTCTTTTCGTTTCTTGCAGAAGTCAACGTCAGAGGTGGCATGAGAGATTAAGCACACCTCTCCCTCTCTCTCTCTCTCTCTCTCTCTCTTCTCGTCTCGTCGTAAGCAGAAACATCAGCAGTTGCAACCAAACAAGAATCTCTCTCTTGCAACCAAACAAGAATCTCTCTCTCTCTCTCTCTCTCTTCTCGTCTCGTCTTAAGCAGAAACATCAGCAGCTGCAACCAAACAAGAATCTAGAAGTCCTTGTTCTCACCATAGTGTCTCACTGTTGTCTTCCCTTTACGTATCTATCTATCTATCTATCTAGCTATCTATCTATGATTTTAAGTTTCGGTCCAAATGTCCTCTAATACCTCGCTTCCAAGTACTCCTTCCTTGGCTCATAGTCCACCTTTCTCCCTGTCCCCAACTCCATAGCCAGCGCAAAGGAGCATGCCTCGATGTCCACACCAAGGTGAGCAGAATAGGAGAGGGGGAGAATGAGCCTTCTTGTTCTTCTTCTTCTTCTTCTTCAAGAATCTTGCACTAGAAATTGATGGTGTTGCTGTCGTTGGTTGATGCCGTTGCACTTCAGGGAGAGGATGGAAGAGGTCGGCAAGAAGATCAAAAGAGAGGCTGATGGCATCAGTGATCGGATCGGCAGGCAAGTAGGCCCCGTCGGAACCCTAAACACCATCACCCCATGCGCCGCATGCAAGCTACTGCGGCGGCGGTGCGCTCAGGACTGCCCCTTCTCCCCTTACTTCTCGCCTCACGAGCCTCAGAAGTTTGCGCTGGTGCATAAAGTCTTCGGTGCAAGCAACGTCTCCAAGATGCTAATGGTTGGTCACAGCCGGCTTCCTCTCTTCCCGCTCATGTCTCTGCAGGTACTGATGCAAAAACCCTGTGTGTTTTGTTGTGGTCGTCGTCGTCGAGCAGGAGGTTCCCGAGCCCCAGAGAGCTGATGCAGCCAACAGCCTCGTGTACGAGGCGAACCTGAGGCTCAGAGATCCCGTGTACGGGTGCATGGGGGCGATCTCGGCGTTGCAGCAGCAAGTCCAGGCCTTGGAGGCGGAGCTGCAAGCGGTGAGGGCTGAGATCTTGAAGCACAAGTACGGGCACGCAGGCGGTAGCATCATCCCCACCTCTCACGCTGCTTTGCTTCCTCCGTCGGCGGAGGTGTCTGTGGCTGCACCACCACCTGTGCCATTGCCATCGTTGTCTCCGGTGACCGACGCCGCCTCCTCTTCCAACTACACTTCCCTTCCTTCCACCTCCACCAACTACAGCTCCATTACCACGAACCACAATGTCGCATACTTCGGCTGAGATTGTTTGGCACACGGCGTCGGAGAGAGGTAACATTGCATTGTTGTCGAAGGGTGATCCCAAGTGAGGGGGGCTTCAATCATCCCTTTTGTATTGTGTTAATTTCTGCTGCCAATCCATTCTTGACTGGTTTACTGCGTAACTGGTGCAGCTCCGTTATGAACACTAAGCTCTACTGTTCTTTCTCATTTTGGTGGGAGATGAGATGTGGATCTATGCTTGGAATAGTCTCGAGTAGGTCAGATCACAAACTTTTCCCCCACATGTTAGAGTGCACAAGTGGTCTTCTGCTAGGAACAGCTGCTCATGGAATCCAAGCTTTAACAAGATAAACAATCTTTTTTCCTTCTCTCTGTCAATGCTTCTTCTTCGATGAACAAGTGGAACAGGGACTTCTCACATGTTTGTCTGCACCTTTTTAACTCTACCTCTCTCTCAAATCCCAGGGGGGGGAGGGGAGGGGACAGGAAGTATGCTTGATCGATCCTCCCTATGAGAGTGAGAGAGAGAATAGAAGCTTGTGAGAGAATTTGGTCATGTGGCTAACCCACTCACACTGGGAATCTTCACAGCTTACCTGACCTCATACTTAGAAAGGTCATCATCATCCTCTTTTTTGATGTTTCCACACGGAGGAGGGGAGTAGGTTTTGATCTATCATTCTCAGCAAAACTCGAAAACAGTCTCTCAAACCTGTGATGGAACTGTTGCCTGGTTGGTCAATGGGATCTGCCAGCTGCTTGCATTCTAAAACCAGGTGTGTTTCCTTTGCTTGCAGACTTCCACAAGCACAAACTAAAATACTTACGGGGAACTGTGACCTTCACAGTCTCCTAGCTTTCCCATCCTTCCTTGCATTCTTCTCTTTCCACTGGTAACCCCTATTATACTCTCACAAGGGGTTCTACTGATGTGATGGGATTTGGTCCACCGCCATGGTTGCTTCAGTGTGTCGCATCAGAACCTGTCTTCACTCTCAATACACAAGCAGCAACAGTTAAAGAGTCTGCAGCAATATTAAACCATGTCATGTTCTTAATTTGTGTTCAAGATAACAGCTCACTCCTATAAAATGCAGCAAAGTTTGAAATGTAGACTCGAAGCCACAGAAATCAATGGCTTTGTTTGGGTTGTAGGTTGTGAAGACTTTGTGGATGTCCTGTAGGGTGTGGTGTGGTGTGGTGTAGTGGAAGCTATTGTCCTTTATATTCATTATATATGTACTGTTTTCACTTAATTAAATAGTTGGGCAGCACATGGAGATTTTAAATCATGCCTCCACTGCATCAGCATTTATGTGAGGCATTGACTCTTCAGGGAGTTAATAGTGCCTAGAAAGGAATCACATCACATATATAACCAGAACTATAATTTCATCCAGATATCATCAAGTAAATATTGTTTGTAAGAGTATTTTCATTGATTGTGCATATATCACTGGAAGCATTTATTTATTTTTTTCTAACTTTTCTTTTGTAGAACATATGTTCACAAATTATTCAGTGTTTCATGGCAGAAGTCAATGCAGCTTCAAGCTACCTGAGGAAGACAATCCCCTAGGCTCGTTTGAAGCCACTTCTGAATGAATTGTTTAGGTCAAAGAATGACAGAGTTGGATACCTAAATATTTAGTGTATTTACCCTAGAAAACAATATTTAGACAGGACATAGTCTCCAAATAATATGGCTTAGTATATTACCAACATCTCAAGGACAAATATGAGAGACAGTAGTAGGAGTTGTGTTTGCTATGTTCACCTTGGTGAGAGGAGATCGTAGAGCTGGTGATGACGAGGGATTCAGTGGATCCTCCATTGAACAGCCGCTGTTCCGAGTGCAACAGGCCCTTCTTGTTCACCAAATACCTGAAGTATATATTACATCTCTATAGTCATTGCCTTGGCAAAAGATTAGAGTAGACATACCTGCTTTGCTGTGTTTACTGATAGTTTCAGATCCTCCTTGCTGAATGAAGAACACCACACTCATATTCCAAGAATAATGGGAAGAGAAAGAGTTCATTTATGACTCAATTTAGATGCAAGTTCATGCAAATATACATTCTTCTTCACAACATGGTGACTCAGTACTGCAGTCTTCTCTCTGGTAAAGCTGGATGTGCCATCCATCAAGATTGATCCATCACAACACTCTTTGCAGTCATTGAGGACAACATTTTTCGGTTGTTCTAACCAGTTCAAAAAAGAGAACTCATATAACCTTGGAGATGACAAAAATGGATTCTTGTAGCTACATTAACTTGTAAGCCTCATATTATGCTCCATGCAGAAGAGAATTATCAACTTAAATAAGCTTCGGAACAGATTGTTAGGTCATGTGTTTTGAGGTTATCAAAAGTTTACTTCTTCCAACTCCAACTAGGAAATGACCCTGTAGATCCTGCGATGCATATAAAGCGAAGGATGGAAGATACAAGGATGGCTCCTAATGGAACTTGCACTAACAGAGAAGTCATGGAAATTTCAGATTAGTGAGAACACTCATTTGGTCAACAAGCTCAGGCGCTGTGCTCAACTGCAGTGGTGCATGGTGACTTCTATTTGAGCGTCCCCCAAACTTGGAAGCTTCTTCATCTGCAATAGCTGTCTTCAATCATGTGTCTTACAATGCTTGGTGTCTTAAAATCTTTATTTGCTTTGCAATCTGTTCTTACTCGATCAGAGTGGATATGGCATTTGACATTGCTGGCTCAGTTTACTGCATGCTTGAAGGGACTCCCAGTAATGGTGGATCAACAAAGAAGTACCTCCTTTTGACTGCTTTTCTTCTATCTTCCTGACATGGTGCATAGAAAAATTAAAGAAAACAATTTGATGAGTACCTGCAGTGGACACTGCCAATGAATTTGACAGTAAGATGTACCTTGGTGTTAAGTATTGCAGGAGAGAGTTTGCAACCCAAAGAATGATCTCTCTTGGCATGTCCAAATATATGACGTTAGAGGCCAAAGAAAACCCAGCACTTGAAGTGGGGATATGGAGAGGACAGCAGAAACATCTTAAATCTTGCATAAGAAGGAATACAGGAATATGTTAATGCAAGTCTAAAGAGTCACTAAATTCTGCTTTCAGAATCTAATCAAAACACATAAAATGATTGCTAAAATTCCTAGGAATGATCTAAATCATCTACATGTCTTATTGGCATTGGTTGAAGATGAAGGATTGAGCCAAACCTTCAAAATCACTGTTTTGGCAAACTTTCCCAAGTATCTCTTGTTTGGTGCGTGCAAGGTGCATTCTAGCCTCTTCCTTTGTCTTCAAATCTAATTACCATTGAAATGGCATCCTCTTGTTGAGGATCCAGCCATGAGCTGATTCCTAAGCTTTTTTACATCAGCTAAGAATATACATGGGGAAGTAATGTTCTGCAGGCAACTTGTTCACTGCTGCAGCAGTGTCTCTGACACCAGTTGATCAACCTCATGACTAAGAGCATTTTTTATTAACTTCAACTGATAACTTTAACATATGAAGGTAAAAAGTTACATAAGCTGTTCCCTTGCAAAACTCACCTCTAATGACATCTCTGAAACATTGAATCCACATGATTGTTTGCAATAATACGATTAATCAGACCTGTGGCTTAGGTGGAAATTATACTATATCCACATGCTTTCTGAATTCTGTTCATTTCCATTTTGATCCTCAATCTTTCAGCATCCTTCCATTTTTCATCTCCTGCATATACATTTGCCATTAATGCATAGGCACTGTCATTATCTGGCATTAACTTAAGGATCCGCTCAGCAGCCAATTCCCCAATCTCTTTATTCCCATAACTACGACATCCACTTAATAGTGATATCCAGATAGCAGGCCAAGGTTCAAAAGGCATGCTCTCAATGACATCTTTGGCCTTCTCAAGAAGCCCATTTCTTGCAAAAAGATCAACCAAGCAGGCAAAATTATCTTTGGAAGGGGACATCCCATAAACATTGCTTATGGATTCAAACACATATCGCCCTTGATCCACTAGACCCAGATGACTACAAGCTGCGATAACTGCTACGAATGTGGCATGGGTAGGATACAAATTAGCATATTTCATTTGTTCAAAGATTTCAATGGCTTCTATTATTAGACCATGATGTGCAAAAGCAGTGATCATGGTATTAAAGAGGATGGCGTCAATACAATCTCTTGAGATGTTCTCAAAGACCTTCTTAGAGCTTGCAATATCTCCACATTTTGCATAAGCATCTATGATAGCACTTGCTACACATAAATGCTTCCCAAATCCTCTCTTGATTATATGTGCATGAATGCATGTGGATTGGTCAAGCAAAGCAATATTAGCACAAGCATTTAGAGCACAAGACAAGATGACATCATCTGGCTTTTCACCTGAATCTCTCAAGCAATTTAGAAATGAGAGGGCTTCACTGCTGAAGCCAAGTTTTAGAAATGCAGAAATCATGGCCCCCCAAGACACCAAATCCAATATTCTAATATCTTGGAAAATCTTAAAACAGGATGTAACCGATCCAAAACTAGCATAAACATTAATCATTGAACTGCACACAGAGCAACACGAACCAAAACCCAACTTGATGACTCTGGCATGGATCTGCTTACCTGTGTCCTGATATTGGATCCCCTGACAAGCACCCAAAACGTTTGAGTATGTGAATTCATCTGCTGCAATATCCAACTCAATCAAGCTGCAAAAAAGTTGCAAGGCCTTTATGCCATACCCATTTAAGTTGTACCCTGCAATCATCTCGTTACATGGGATGATATTCCTAAAAGGGTGGCTAGTGAACAAAAGATCAGCACTGTCCATCAAACTGCATCTGGAGAACATGTTTATCAGTGAGTTGACAACCAAGTCATAATTGAAGTATCCAAGATGGTAGGCAAAGCAGCAGAACTGAAGCCCCAGCAGAAGATCATCTGTTGCACCACAAAGCCTGATTATAATGGAGAAAGTAACATGGTCTGGTCTAAAACCAGCTAATAACATACTAGAGAACAAATTCACAACTTCACTCACATCCTCCTCTTTGGCAAGGCCAGAAATTACTGTGTTCCAGGAAGAATTGTCTTTATCCAGTACTTGGTAGAAGACATTTAAAGCAGAGTTCTTCCTGCCAGTTCTGAAGTACATATCAACAAGAGAATTCATCACGATGGTATTTGATTCAAACTCATTTCGCACAATCAAGCAATGAACTTGTTGCCCATAATTTACATCCCCCGTCACTATGCACCCTTTCAAAGCACTAATGTAGGTAACCTGGTCAGGAAATAGGCCCTTCTGGATCACAAAAACTAAACTTTTTATCACATTGTGGCTATAGCCAGTTAGAGCATACCCCTCAATGATCGCATTACAACAAGCCAAGTCTGGCTCATCTATACTCTCAAAAACAAGCTCTGCATCTTCAATGTTCCCGCACTTAGCATGCATCCAGAGCAGCGCGCTACCGACAAATTGGTTTGTGTCCAGTCCTATCTTCAAAGCAACACAATGAAGAGAAAAGCCAAATTTGATTCGGTCAAGGATCGCACATGCACTCAAGACACTAGCAAGAGCGAACTCGTTAGGAATGAAACCCGATCTCATCATCTCAATATATAGCCCCAGACCCATCTCATGCTCATTGTTATTGACCGAGCCCGAGATCATGGAGGTCCAAGACACGAGGTTCTTGTCAGTCATTTCATCGAACAAGTTGGATGCACGATCCAACGACTTACATTTGCAGTACATGGTCAGCAGGTTATTCTGGGAGTAGGTGTCCGGGGAGAATCCGGACTTGATGACCTGGGCATGGATCTGGGATCCCAGGATGGAGGAGTTGGTCCGCCAGGAGAGAGTCAGAGCATGAGAGAGGGTCTTTTGGTCCTTCCGAGCACAGAGAGCGGAGACTGGCACAGGGATGCCATTCCGATGACTGGTTGAGCACGGACGCGCACGGAATGAGGAAGATAGTTGGAGAGATTTGCTTGTGGAGAGCGAGAATGGATTGTAATTGGAGGGTAAACAAATCCTGTTCGCTCTCATTGCAGGAGAAGGTTGACGGAGGTGTCGTGACCGAGGTTGAGAGAGAGCGAGAGAGACCGATACCTTCGCGCCGAACTTACCTAACTCGTTGTTCCAAAGACGATGTGGGACCCGCAGAAGCAGGCGAGAGAGAGAGAGAGAGTGAGACCGAGCCCAATGCCTTCCCCACCCAACTTACTTAGCTCGTGGTGGTTCGAGGAAAGATGTGGGACCCGCAGAACGGTGAGAGAGAGACAGAGTGAGAGAGCGCGCGGCATTCGCCGCCACCCAATGTTTCTTTTCTCGTGTTTGATTTGATGCAAGCTGTGGGACCCGCAAAAGGGAGAGAGTGAGAGGGTGAGAGAGACCGCAACGCCGTGGCCACCCCACTTTCTTCTCCCGTGTTGATTCGTCAGAATCTGTGGGGCCCGCATAAAGGTGGGACCCGCAAAAACAGAGAGAGAGACAGACAGACAGATGGAAAGAGACCACAACCGGACGATCGTGGATCCCGCCTCGTACCTCGCGGCTATTCGTTGGAAGATGTGGGGTCCTTACCTCTTCTGAGATCAAGTGTGGAGGGTCTGAAGAGAGTAAGTCGCGACGGTGACCGGATATTGAGGGGTATCGAGGGTCCCATAAAATGTTCTGTGAGCGTGTCAATGAGTCGCTAAAAAAATATAAGAATACATATAGCCCCATATAATTACGAAATAAATAAATTAAGATGGAACTATGTACTGCCCACATTACTATAACAAATAAATCAGAAATATATATATATAGGAATATAGATATAAATAAATCTTATATATATATATATATATATATATATATATATATATATATATATATATATATATATAGAGAGAGAGAGAGAGAGTCCGATTTGAGCCATGATTGAAATCGAAAATAATAGATCAAAGTCAAGATTGAAATCGGCATCCATCAATGCTTTTATGATTCGGATTTGAATCGAATGTAATCATTTTCAGCTCCACCTGTAAAACTGGAACTAAAATCGAAATCAAATTTCAAATTGATAGAAAAAAAAAGTTAAAAGGCATATATATACTTCAAATTTAAAATATAATAGCTTAAGTTTAAATATTAGTAGAACTTTTTTATTTCTTTTTTGATGGTTTTAAAATTATTCGATTTTAAATTCTATTTTTCATAAAATCGCTATCAAATATATAAAGGATAATGCACGTAAGTAATTGTGAAGAGCATGCACTTCTTTTTTTTTTTCTAGCTCTTACGAGTAACATTAACTAAGAGAGAGAGAGAGAGATTGATGGCGATGGCGATGGCGATGGCGATGTCGACGTCTGGGGCTTTGTAATGATGTCTTTGTCATCTCTACTTCTTCACCCTTTTCATTAAAGTTAAATTATAATTACGATCTTTCAAAAAGAAAACAGTGACATCCACTATGGTATGATTGGTATGGAGGTGTACATGTCGATATGTCATCATCACAAATAGCACCCACTAACGTGAGTGCAAGTCATCGACGGCATTTTCCATGGAGAGAACTCTACAATGTGACACTTTCAAATGAGTCTAAATCATAAGAAATAAATAAATAAATAAATAAAAGTTGTGCCTTTGTTGTGACATCTTCCTTTTTACTATATTATTATATAATATATTTGATATGTACCATTTTTGATTTCATATAAAATCATATTATATTTCACTTACTTTAACAAAATAATATTTTTAAAATAATAAATATAAAAATATATATTATAAATATAACAAAAATATTCATCCGAACCAAAACTCGACATGCAGCAGTCTAATTACATCAAGATGGCCAGAGCTTAGCGGCTAATAAATTTTTTTGCTCATACCGTATAATATTATTTTTAATTTAATCAGTTATAAAAACGGATTATATCATTATGTTAACTCAAAACTTTCACTTCATTTTATTAACTTTATGGCGTGGTCAAGGAATCAGCATGATTTGATTCTGTCCGTGTTGATAAGCTCATCCTCGTAGACCAGGATAAGGTTGGAAAGCTCGAGAGAGATCGACTGAGCCTCCTCAGGAACACACCTTGGTTGGGTCTGCTCAGGAGCTCGCCTTAGACCCCTCCTTTTCAGGGTCTACTGAGAGATCCTGCATGAATGCCTCGTTAGGGTGAGGGGTGCCTGATGTGACCCCTTCGACGATGAAGTCGGTACCCCAATTAAGATGATCTTAAGGGTTCAGTATAGAGAGAGTCTGAGAGAGCCCCTGAGATATTCTCAATGGTGGCTTTTTATACTTATGGGTCTATGGACAACCATACTAGGTTTCTTAATGTTGGCGACATCCTCGACTAACTCAACTGTACTGTGCCACGTCGATCATTATCCCGATTGGTTCCCGAAGCCTTGGTTAGCGAGAACTGTGTCAGGTCGACTGACATAATATTAAATTGACTAACACTATATCAGGTTGACCGTGTTGTGCTTGATGCCCTACATGATTTGGTAGTGCCGAAGTGTCTATGAAGGATTGAGTTAGTTGAAGTGATGTGACTCTATGATTGATGTATCCAAGATTATTAGGTAGACCCATTATTTACTCTATCACTATTTTAAAATATAAAAGATCATGTCCATGACCCTGTCTAATATTGATGTTTATGCATATCAATGATCTAACATTCAAAACTTTCAAAACGTTTTTGACTTTATGTGAAGATTTATTATCCATGCGAAAATAAACAAAATATGATCATCATCTATATTTTCCGTATCATCCATTAAAGAAGATTAGAGGATAAAAAAAATATATACATTATATATGTTTATATGATGATGTAAATAAGGTGTAGATATCATTAAGGAAACATTTATTTCCTTCTTATAGAAGGATGACAATAATCTATAATACATAATAGTAATATGCTATATTAAGCACAAGTGCATTATACATTACTTGCTAGTTAAATAAAAAAAAATTATATAAATTAAAATTTAAGCATAATAGTATGGATCAAATTGAAACTTTCTTACAATGTAAAAAGAATCTAGGCCAAAATTATTATTGACCCCTATACTATGCCTCCAAATTAAAGTCATATTTGTATTTTAAAACTAGTTTAAGTAATCTCTCGTACTTTAAAACTCATATAAATGACCTCACGTACTATGTCTTAAAATTAAAGTCACTCCTCGTACTTTAAAACTCATCTAAATGACCCTCCGTACTATGTATCAAAATTAAAGTCACCCCCTGTACTTTACAACTCATCTAAGTGACCCCTCGTACTATGCCCCAAAATCAAAGGTATCTCCCATACTTCAAAACTTGTCTAAGTGACCACCTGTATTATGATTTTGCATCAAAGTGGCCCCCGTACTACTTTATAGATGTTAAAAAAACCTCTTATGTTAATAAAAAAGGTAATGATATTTGTTTTTAAAATTAGGTGGGGGATCTACTTGATTTTCTTTAATATAGCTAAACTATACGAAAAGGTCCTAAAAAATCAAAGACACCCCTTTTTATTATGATATGTTAATCAAATATACCCCTTTATTATCATATCAATTTTATCTCTCGAATTTTAATATAATGGTATTAAGTGATAGAAAAGTCATGAAAAAAATTGGTCTCTTAATTTTTAGTATTATTTTAATTTATTTTACACTTTAAGTTTGATTGATAATTATTTTTATTTGTTATACACTTAATTATTTTAAATAATTAAAAATCGATCTCCTAAAAATCTTAACGTGCATGATTGTTACGATTATTTACTATTTAAACGTGACTAAATTTTGATAGTATCTGTCCTAAAATTTGAACATATGCTATTTATAATCAATTACATAACTTATAAAGAAAGGTAGAGATTGAAGTTGTAAAAATAAACATCGAAAAGATTGAGAAATAAAGAAAGAGAGGGAAAAATGAATTAGAGCTTTGAGACTATCTAGTTGTAATACTCAAATAAAAATAACTCATAATTTATTTTACCTAACAATATAATAGAATTTCTAACAAGAGGGACTACTTTGATATGAAATCGTAGTACGAGGGATCACTTAGATGAATTTTAAAGTACAAGAGACTACTTTGATTTTGAGTCATAGTAAAAAAGATCACTAAGATGAGTTTTAAAGTACGGAGGATGGCTTTGATTTTGAGATATAATACAAGGGGTCATTTAGATGAATTTTAAAGTAAGAAAAATAATTAGGATAATTTAGATGAGCTTTAAATTAAGAAAAATTATTTTAATTTTGAGACGTAGTAAAAAAAAGTCAATAAAAGTTTTGGGCAAGAATCTATCAAATTTAGCCACCATCAAGACTTGATGATCGAGTATTAATATATTAAAAATAGATATTAGATATTTTGTAACAAGTAGTAAGTACATCTTGCAATTAAATTACCTGATATATATATACAGTTTAACACATGCACATACATAATACGTACGTATATGTATATATATATTTATTTAAATATACATATATAATATACATTTAACTATTATTTTAAAAAATGTCCAATATTTTTAAGGAGACTGAAATATGTCTAAATATTTAAATTGGAATTGAAATATTTGCCAATTTTAGAATATGTTTAAATAAAAATTGAAATTATTTTTTATGAGTGAACAATAGCTCATACTATAATTAAAACTAGAGAGAATATTATATATATAATACTTAATTTAAAATAAATATACTTTACCAGTAATTAAAAATAAAAAAATCCCTACACATATATATATATATAGAAGTAGTCCGCTTTATCTCTAGGATGGGCGACGTTATGCTACACGGGCCAAATACCAAACTTTAAATCGATCCAATCATGAGAAGACATCTAAGTGAATCACCTATTTTCTGCCAGGGTCTGCTTTGCTGGCGTTATTTGACTGGTCAGGTTGGTCGACCATTTGGATGACTCGTCATCCAATCCGTCCCCGGTCTGATGATACAAGGTCCGGTCCGACTTATTCTGTTCCCTGTCTTCCCTAAACCGACGCTCCGTGCTCAGATCTCTTCGTCGCCGTTATTTGGAACGCCGTGTTTCGCCTTCGGTACGCCCGCCCTTTTCCGCGTCCGCTATCGACAGCTGATGTTGTCGCTCTTCTTCTGGAGTTATTGTAGCGGAGAAGAGGGAACGAGGGATTGGAATAAGGAGGGATGGAAGCCCTACCCGTCGCCGGCGACCGGCGCGGCATCCTCTCCGCCGTCCCCGCCGCTCTGAACGGAGGCGATCCCCTTCTCCACCCCCCTCCGGCCCCCGATTCGCCGCTGCTTCCCTCCTCCCCCGGCGCCCTCGACCCCGACGCCATCTTTTCCCTCTTTGACCCGTCCGAGAATGGCGGAGACGACGGCCATGGCGGCGGCGACGCCCCAGTTTCACCCCGCGGCATCGATGCGCCTTCTCGATCCACCCGATCCTCGGCCTCCGAGTACTCCAGGATCACCGTCTCCGATCCCCAGAAAGAACAGGAGACCACCTCCTCCCTCGTCCCCGGCTCCGGCTTCTATGTCACCTACCTCATCAGCACCCGGTTCGTCAGCGGCAGCGGCGGCGGGCTGGCGGAGATCCGCGTCCGGAGGCGGTTTAAGGACGTGGTCGCCCTCGCTGACCGCCTCAGCGAGACCTACCGGGGGTACTTTGTCCCGCAGCGGCCTGACAAGAGCGTGGTCGAGGGCCAGGTGATGCACAAACACGAGTTCGTCGAGCAGCGCCGATCCGCCATCGAGAAGTACCTAAACCGGCTGGCTGCTCATCCGGCGATCGGGAAGAGCGATGAGCTAAGGGTGTTTCTTAGGATGCCGGTGAAGTCACCATCACCGAGCACGGAAACGGCATCGAGGATGTCGGATGGGGTGGAGGCACTATCAAAGCAGGTTTCTGGAGAGACGAGAGGGAGGAACGTTGCAGTGGCGACACAAGGTCTGGTGCAGCCGGCAAAGGGAAGGAGGGACTTTATGAGGATGTTCAGGGAGCTGACGCAGTCGGTGACTAATGATTGGGGAGGTGTGAAGCCATTGGTAGTGGAAGAGGATAAAGAATTTTTGGAGAAGAAAGGGAAGTTGCAAGATTTGGAGCAGCAGCTCACAACTGTTTCCAAGCAGGTATGTGTTGACTGCTTATAATTAGGGAGGATTGGTTCATTTAGTTACCTTGACTATATGGAAATTGCCCACTTTTTCAAATTTAGCTTCTTAGTAGAAGTTGGGTTAACATGTTCATAAGTTTGTTCGAGATTTTGTGAAATTGTGGAACTTACCTTAGAGTGAGCAGTTTGCATCGCCATAAAACTGCTCGCTATTTAATGTTTTATATGTAATGACCATGGTGGACAATCTTTAGTCTTGAGTCATGGTGAGTATGCTTTTTGGGATGTCTTTAGAACTAAAAATGAACATAGCACCTATTAAGTAACTAGGCATGCCTGAATACCAGCAGGGGTTTCTTCTTGTCTCTGGAAGAGGAGAATCAACTAAGCGACTAACAAGTGTCCCAATTTTGTTTGGAGAACACATCTACACATTGTCTGCTTAGATACTTTATTTGAAGTTCATAGAATCAGTTGAATATGCAAAATAGTGATCTTGACATTCTAGATGGTATAGAGAAATATTATGCAATAAATCAAGAGCTTAATCTATTCCGTATGTGTAAGGTATGTGAAACTATCGGCATGTGGCTCATGACGCCCGTGTGTGGCAACCACATCAATCATGCCTCGCCAAACCTCATGATCCCTATGTGTATGGTTCCTGTGATTGACGTGAACATCAACTAACTTGAGCCTGGTCTGAATGGTGAGGATGAAGTAGCCTTGCCTCAGTCGATCAATACACTGTAGTCTTGTTTTGAGAAGGAAAAGCACAGGGTACTGTTGCAGGATTGAGAACACCAGCCAGGGTGTCGGTCAATGAACAAGAAAGGAGCAGGGTTGTTGTTTGCAAGGGTTTATCAATATTATGTAGTTTTCCTAGGTTTGTAGGGTATTGATAATGGAATAACATAAGGTAGTCTATGAGCTACTAAACTACATTAAGAGTGCTATTTTTCTGCAATTTTCAACTACGAGACTAGTTTGATTTACTCTAATCTATTTTCTTCTATTACTTGAACTGCAGAACCACTAGTAAAGAAGCATGTCTTTAACACTCAACTTATCTTCCTGCATGTCTCCATTTTTATAAGCTTTGTTGAACTAGAACATATGTTTTCGTCATTTGTTTCTGTGCAGGCTGAGGCACTTGTGAACACAAAACAGGATATTGGAGACACAATGGGTGAATTAGGCCTTACATTCGTCAAACTAGCAAAATTTGAAATGGAAAATGCCACTTATCATTCACAGAGACCACGAGCTGCGGAAATTAAACATTTTGCAACTGCTGCTCTGAGAACAAGTAGATTCTATCGAGAATCAAATGCACAGACGGTCAAACATCTGGTAGTTTATTACAGAGCATGTCTTTACATAGATACAGATACCGTTGTTTGATGGAATATTTTTCTTGATGTTGTATGATTACATGTACCTAATCATGTTATTGGCAGGATACTCTCCATGAATATTTGGGCCTGATGCTAGCTATTCACAGTGCATTCTCTGATCGTTCAACTGCACTGTTGACAGTACAAACACTTACATCAGATTTGTCTTCCTTGCGTGCAAGGGAAGAAAAACTGGAAGCATCTTCAATGAGATTTGGTGGAGACAAGTCCAAGATCCATAGAATTGAAGAGTTGAAAGAAACAATCAGAAATACTGAAGATGCTAAAATCTGTGCCATAAAAGATTATGAGTGTATCATGGTAATGACTGTTGTTGCTAGAGTTGAATAAGGAGTTACAGCATTCTTAAATGACAAAATAATTTAACCTTTTCCCTTTTAAATTGTTTGATATATAATTGTTTGACCCTTTTGATAATCCTAGAATTGCCAATATTTTGAAGTGAGAGAAAGTTTAACTGATCATTTTGACTTGTTAGCAGTTTATATGAACATGATAAAAGGGACACTGTAGCATGTCAATATCTTGTATGCATAAAAAAGATATGGTGTCTTTTCTTTTTCTTTTTTTTTGTGCCACAATATTCATGTTCTGTAGTCAACATAAAGTCTAAAATTTGGAAATGATTGAATGCATAATGAACAGTACAAGTCCCAGTGTTGTTATATACCTTTAAAATCCTAAATGTAACCACATTGCTCTAACTGTGATTTGTCATGATTTAATTTTATTGCATATGGCTACCATTTTGTCTGCATTCTAATCATACTAGAAATATCACAAGTTATTCAATTTAACATTTGATATTGCTTTCGGGATGCTGTTCTGTTAATACAAAAATTCTTGCATTTTAATTTTCTTCCATTTTATGGTTCTTACTGAATTTTAATTTCATTCCACTACTTCAATTAAGGATGTAAACACTGATCTTGATCTAATTTTCTCATTAGATGAATGCATACTAAAAGTTGAACAGATATTGTTGCATCTGTTTTGTTATTCAATTTGGAAAATCATCTATTACCGTCAAAACCCCCTTTTTTTTAATAACATGTTTTACACAAGTTAGTAAGTATATTTGTTTTTGCAGTTTAAATTAATGTAGATCATGCTTGATGGCATTGATCTGCAATTTAGGCTCTCTGTTTGATTTTAACTCGATTGAAATTCAATCCCTCCTGTTAGGGTACAAGCTCAAATCTGCACATGCACCAAACACGTATTCATCGAGTTGCTCCATGTTTACATTGTGGAAACTGACATAAGAATGTTTGTTTCTACTTCCATCATGCATTTATAAGTTCTGAAGTTATGAATACTTTAGGATATTTGAAAAAGGATGTCGTTCAACAAAATATCGTATATCCTGCAGGCCTCATTTTTCTTCTAGCTATCTGAGGTCTGCTTTAGAAATCAAGACTGTAATTTATCCAGTTCATGAATTCATTCGAAACTGCAATTTCTACTGTCAGCATGATTTATGGTGTTTGAATTGAAATGTTTCCTCTAAACTTTAATGGATATATCTTATTCAGTTATAGTGGCAATGCAGGAAAACAACAAGAATGAACTTGAGAGGCTAGACAGGGAGAGACATGAGGATTTTCTAGTGATGCTTAAAGGTTTTGTCAGTAATCAGGTACACTTACTCTTGATTTAGTAATATCTATCATTGTCAGAATTTTAACTACCTAATAAGCTTGTCAAGCTTTCTTTCGAATATTTTGTGTGGACTGTGCTTATGAGTAGTGAAAATACAAGTTGTGATTGAAAGTGACAATAAATGAAAAGAGCAAGTCGGTAATCTTTCATTATGTGTCTTGGTCTTAAATTGCTTTATGAAGTCGCCCGATATTAAGGAATATGAATAATTCTAGGAAATATTGTATGAATAGCAAATAATTAACCTCACCAACTTTGATTATTTCAAAAATATCTGGAATGACATTTGTTCCCGAGTTGTTATAACTTATAAGACATTATGCCTTGTCTTACAAAAAACTATAGGACCTATTATTTGAGCATTTAGGAGCAAGGTTCGCTGTACCGGTCCATACCGATGTATCGAGATTTGGTCGGTATGATACAATATGTCGGTACAGCTCGGTACACTTGGACATACCGAGCAGTACAAATGAATAATATTTTAATGATTAAAAAAATATTATTTTTTAATACTTAAAAAATTAGAAAAAAAAAGTTGGGTTAGGGTTTGTAAGATAGAAATTGGTATAGATTCAACAAAATCAATGTAAATTAGGCAAAAATAATATTACATATCTTTTTGAGCTTTGAGGAACCGTTTTGAGAAAGTGAGAGAGTCTGAGAAATAGTGTGTGAAGTGAAATGGGAGAAGGGTGAGTTTAAATAGAGTTAGAAAGAGTTTTTCGACTGTTACAAGGTCTGTAACGGTCGATTTTGACCTTTTACAAGGTCTGTAACGATTGAGTTTGACTGTTATAGGGTCTGTAATAGTTGAGTTTGATCGTTACAGAGTTTGTAACATTGAGTTTGATCGTTACAAGGTCTGTAACGGTTGATTTTGATCGTTACCGACCATTAACGGCCCGGTCGGTCGAAAATTCAACCGTTACCGAGTTGTATCAGTCAATTTCGCCCGTTATATTTCTGTAACGGTCGATTCCGATCGTTATATATCATGTAATGGTTGGTATCGCCTGGTACCGATAAACCATCGGACCGGTATATACCGCCCGTATCGGGCAGTACGGAAAACCTTGTGTAGGAGTAGGGTTTGCCCTTTTGGATACTAGACCTCTTTTGGCAAACAGTTGGAATGATACATATCGATTTGTACCGATGTACCAACACACGATACACTAGCGTGTACTAGTGGCTATGCGACGAAGAAAAAGGAAGAGAAGTGGAAGGTATGATAGAGGAACGAAGGAGGAAGGAAGAGGGAAGAAGTGGAGGAAGAAGGAAGAAGAAGAAAGAAGTGGAGAAAAAGAATTGTGGTAGCAACAGCGAGGAGGCGCCATCTTACACGATGGCGAAGCGATAGCGGTAGCAATGGGGAAGTGGCGACATTGAGACAACATCATCTTACGCGATGATGAAGCAACAACGGTAGAGAGGCAAAGCGATGATGATAGAGCACCTTACACAATGGCGAAGTAGTAGCAGTAGCAAAGGCGAAGCGGCGACGGCAAGGTTGTGACACCTTACGTGAGAAGAAGGCTCGCATTTGTGAGCACTAATCTCTTTCTCTTTTTTTAAGCTGATTTGGACATGGGCCTCACCATTTCTTTGAATATTTTATTAATTTAACTAGATTGCTCGATATAGGTCCGTATATCACTCCCCTATTGGACTGGTACATACTGCCTATATCGAGCGGTATACCGTGGCATGGCAAATCGTATGTAGGAGCCCTGTTAACATCATGTAACATCCTTTATGGTAGTAAAGCATCAAGACATCATCTATGCAAATGCTGTCGATGCTTTGTGCTTATTTTATAAGAAGATTAACTTTATGCACGTCATATGAGATTTGTCACTTGGATATATTTCCCTTTCGTCTATGGGCACTCATGAGGTCATGATATTTCAGGTGATTTATGCAGAAAAGATTGCCAACGTGTGGGCAAATGTTGCAGAAGAAACAAAAGGGTACAGAAGTCAAAGCAAGTAAGTAGAAACATGTATAGTTCAGATTTCAGCACTTTTTTTTGTACTCACGCATGTAAACTAGCTTTCTCTGGCCAGCAACTCCAAATAAGCACATTTCCTTGGAGATCGGTTTGTGCAATTTTGTGATTTTTCAGATCTGTACCACTCGGTCACTAGATTTTGAGTGTGACCTGGCAGCTACTATAAACTGTATTCAGATCACCACAATATTATATGCACTATTCGATATTAGAAGTATTAATTTGGTGGATCATGTTCATACATCAAATTGTTATGATTTTAGACATGAGATCTGTGCTTAAAGGATTCAGAGGTTTCACGGACATTACAGACACATATACTTGATAAGGCATGGGATATCAGTTAGTTCTAACATTAATGATGATTATCTTAATTAGTTAAATATATCTTATAGAAATAAATTTATCCATCTGTACTTTCATCCATATTTTTATGATTTCTTTGATCCCCTTATTCTCATCCACATCGAGAGCTAACATGTGTGTGGAAGAGAACACTGGAGCTTTAGAAATCAAGGTAGAATTCTATTCCTTCATATATTATTATACTTGTTAATTATCATTTTGTCAATAGGTATAGATGGTGTGATAAGTAGAAAAAGACAAGAAGATATTATAAAACTTCAATTTAACCCGAGATATTACCTCATAGATAGCTCAACAACTGGAAAAGATACATGTGTGTATATGTAGGGGAAAAAGAAATCCAGTGAGATCTTCAGCATGTTGGCTGTCTGAGAACACATGGCATTCCTGCCAATGCATACTGAATGAAGCAGTCATGGCTCACAGGGGAAGACTGTCTCCCCTGGTTTCTCTCTGTCTCTCTTTCTCTCTCTCTCTCTCCTTGTATAAATCAGGATTTTCTAGTTTACCAACTTGCTACACGGCTTACCAAGTCTTTTAAGTTGACAATACTCGATGCTGGCTGAGTAAAGGAAAACAATTTAGATATGTGACCTGACATGATTAAACAATCACTAAGACCATCCAAGAGTTGAGAGGAAACCAGTTGAGACTAGATACACTGTCAAAACTTTGGTCTTCGTCTTCTTTGTTTTATTAAGAAAAGGATTTAGCAACTCTCTGTCAGGGATGCAATGATGCTGATGGAATATTATCAAACTCTATAGATGGATCAAAATGTAGCAGTTCATCTATTAGCAAGCCATTCTGATGGTGATGCATCTCTCTTTATAAGGCAGTGTTAAATAACTTTTCTCATAGGTTTTTCTCTTTTGAAACTTGCTCTTCATTCTCTTTTCCATTTGGCTTTAAATTATTCTCATTTCTGCACTTTCCTTGTCATAAAAATAAAAAATATTTTAGTGGAAGACAGTTGTTTTCTTACACACACACACAGCATATACTAAAATATAGAATTTAACTAATCTGACTTTAGGAATTATGTGGCATTAATTGGTAAATTTTAGTTGTAGAAGTTGATCCACTAAGTAATAAAAAGGTAAGAAATTTATTCTTCTTAGATCATGCAGATCTTTGAAGAGCTAAAGAAAACTGACTACATGGAAAAATATCTATTCAACATTCTGGCAAATATTACAGTGTCCATTTGTTCATGCTGTACAAATAGTTCACTGCAAATCAGATGATTTTTATCTGCCAAAGTAAGTTGTATACATAATGATATATGTG